>VZRZ01007419.1:456195-533298 GCA_013398175.1 Climacteris rufus | reverse complement strand
AAAAAAAAAAAATTCTGAAATTATTTTCCTGTGTCTACATCATTCCAGAGAACAACAGGTTCATCTTCACATCAGTTACTCCGTAATTAGTAAAGCAGCAGTAAAACAGGCTTATCTCTATTACAGCCACCAAAATCAAACCACTGTCTTTCTCATTAAGTAAATAATGGAAAAAATGGGAGTAGCAGGGTAGCATTCTGTAAATGTACCAAATGTACCCATCTTTTCTTGCACTGAGGCAGGTAAATAACACCAATCTGACTGAAATGAGCTCCTGCAGACCTACTCCCATGTGTCTGTGTACTCTGAGTGTAAAGGGTTCAGGCACAGAACTGCAAAAATGCATTTAGGTCTAACTAAGTCACCAAATGTTGATGGCACTTGGCTTTTTAGATGTTGCACTGCCACCCCCATGCCCCTCCCCATAGCTGAACCTACCAGAATCAGCCTGTTTTTATAACACAGAAGTCTCTGGCTCTCTGAACCTGATGCCTCTCTCCCCATGTGGCAGGTAGAAATGTACACTGCTACAACTGGTTTACTATGTAGGTTTTTAATTACCAATAAAACTAGGCTCAAAGTAATGTCTGTCTGCTTTGTTTACAGGCTAGTAACTTCACACTTTGTTCAATTACACACTACAGAAGCCACCAGCCTGCAGCTTTTTCTTACCATTCTTGGCTATTACCATGCACTAGCAGTGCTTTGCATGGTACATGTAACCAGTTTTTCAATTTTGCCCTGAAAAAAATCAGCAAAATACAATTAATAGGCACATGTCTATCATTCACCTTGAAGTAATACATTCACAGGCACTATTCTAGGGTTTTTTTACGCTCCCCTTTAATCCTGAAAAATATTGTGACAGTTAATACTACCGCTTTTGTTTTTTTTAATTATCAATGTTCATTATTCAACTAGTTTACATTCTGCACTTGGAACAAAACTCACAAAAGCTGAAGAGTCACTATAAATATCTATTCCTACATATGTAAGAAATAGCACTAGGAGGTTTGCTACTATCTGCTACAGTAACGTAGACACTTCCCTGAGTCTGTGTAGTGAAGATGATATTTTAGCCAGTTTATACCTCTGGATTTCATATGTTAATTTATGCTATAAATCTCTAAGGAAGCAGAAATGTATTGAATTTCACAATATGCTCTTAAAGGCATCAGTGATATCAGTGGATTTCTGAGAGCACAAACTGCAAAAGGTTGCTGCCCTTACACCTGCAAACTGCTGCAGAGCATGCTGGCTGCCTGCTTACAAAATCTAACCCCCTGCTCAGCAAGCAGGCTGCAGAATCAACCCAGTCTCTGCATTTTAGCCCCCCAAATCCTGGTACATTTACTGGGCCCAGAATCCAAGTGAATTATTTCTTCCATTTTATTAGCATTTGTGGAGAGACAGGTAAAGATCTAATTTTAAAGCCTTCAGTCCAATTTTTTTGCCATACTCAGGAATCTTGGCAGAGAGCCCAAAGATGAAGAAGGCTCATTCTATTCATTCATAGGGCAGTCCTGCTTTGATTAAATCCTTTAAAGCTAAGAAAATATATTTTTATTCTGTTACTGAGGCATATATAAGTACATGACATATGCATGAATTAGATTAATCAATTATTTTCAGATGCATGGCTTAGATACATCAGAAAATACGGTTATTCAAAGAAGCAAATTTATGTATGTTCTTTATCAAAAGGTTTATTGCTGCTAGAAGCCAAGTTTCTGAAATTTAATGATTGATAAGGGTTTTGAGACAGGGAGAATTTCTCAAGGTTGTTCACAAATGTGAAATAACTATATCACGATGACTTAAAAAAATCACTATTTGGGAATCCTTCCATTCAGCTTAGGTAGTGTTTACTTCCTGATGGCATGATTCATGTTGATAAATTGAGGCAGTCAAAAGTGATAAAAAGCCATTTTATCATTTTATTTTAGAGGTGGGGTGGCAAGATGCTAAAAAGAAAAAAAAAACCAACCACCTTACGGGAGACTACATCTTAATATTATTATTATTATTATCTTTCCTGTCAGATACCAGGAAGTGATTAAAAGGATAAAATTCCCTAATTTTGACTCTAAATATCTTAAGAAAAATTAGTGTAGAAACAAAACGAAAAAATCTACTTCATGGTAATAAACACATACACAGTCTGTTTTGTGAAAATTCATGGAGTAACTTCATAAAAAGATATCTGGAATTCAAAGATATATCTTTAATTTAATAAAGACTCCTTAAAAAAATCTCTTCTGATCCTTGGAAAACATGGCTATGGCAAAAGCAGTTATGTGTGATGCATTTTCAAGTTATGCAAATCCTTAAGAGGAAATCATATTAATCCCCAGATCCTATGCATTCTTCACTGATCATTTATTATGCACACTCAAAATACAGACAGAAACCCAACCTAACAGTTTTAAATTTTTTTTCTACAAGTCTAAAAATTCACAGATCTTCATGGAATAAATAATACAGGGACACGCAACCAAAAGATGAAAGTCAGCTTGCAAGTGAAAGTAAATTCACTGAATGGATGTCATCTTATCCCTTATCCCAGATTTTATACAATTCCCACACACCAAAGTTATCGTATCCGTTGTCTACAGTAGTTGCCAAACTGCAATACTGGGTTCTCCTCCTACCTCACCAGGCCACTGCCTCTGCCTTAACACACTCACCCTGCTGCCATCTCGCTTTGCCTCTGCCAAGGTACATTTTCATGTCAGACAAAAATATATTTGTATACACTAAAATGGAGTAACAGATGGAATTCCTCTACATAGAACAGGAGCAAAGCCCTCTTCTGAAATGGAAGTAGCCTGTGTTGCCTTACTGTACCTCAACACCCTTAACATTCCCTGTTAGAAGACAGTGTTTTTGGAAGCTAGAATAACCAGATTGAGCACATCTTAAGAGGTGGCACTACGTATCATTTATGGACTACATGGTAGCCACTTTCGTCTAATTATTTGTGGAAGCTGGATAAGGAAAGGTAACTTCCAGGAAGGGTTACAAAGGATCCAGGTTTAAAATTCATCAGTCAGAAGTGAACTCGATTGGCTACACAACTTTTACTTCTCTTACAGGTAGATGAAATGACTGTCTAGTAAATCAGTAGCTACACATGGATTAGTCTACCTTGGAGATGACAAGTTAAAGGATTACTGTGACTAAGATGCTGAAAGAACAAGAAAGCAGTTTTCTGTTAGGCAAGACTTTGAAGAAAGTAATGCCTGAAAGGAAAATTAAATGATTGAAAGACAAAGTTAAGAAATTTTGCATTACACTTTTGAGGCTATAAAACTACCAGAAGCAGAGGTGTGGAAAATAAAGCTATGTAAGTAAAGGTCGCTCCTGAGTATATTTTAATTATTATGATTCAACTTGGAGAAGAACATAAGAGTTGCTCTGAGGTGACACATCTAAACTACTGACACAGCTTAGAGCAATACAGTATCAGACAACAGTGTTTTTAAAAAATCCTTAACAGAACAAAAAGTTATATAATAAACTGAACTTGAAACATTAGGTGTACACAGGCAAGTTTCTCATTAGCCACAAAGAATGGAAGTTCTAATACAATGGTGTTGAGTTTCCAAGTTTCTGTAAATGTCTTCTTGCCTTTTTACTTGTTTGGATTTTCTGGGGTTTTTTTAGTGGAGTTTTCTGCGGTTTTGAGTTTGGTTTTTTGGTTGGTTGGTTTTGCTTCTTTGTTGTGTTCTTTATTCTTTTTTTTCTTTAACAAGCATCATTCTATAACTTAGAAACTATGGTAGAGATAAATCAGAACACACCGTATTACTTGATGTAGAATGAATTTAATAGAAAAGAATAAGGTTCAGGATAAACTTTTTCTGTTCTTGCTGAGTTTTTAGTTCTCCAAACCAGTCTGCTGTAGGGAAATACAAATGGTTGTTCTAACTAGGGGGAAAGGGCTGCTTCTTTCACTTACATTGTCACCTTATGGCAGTTAAATATGTTTGTGAAACTATGGCCTAATTTAGACCTTCCACTTGACAATTAGCAAGGATAAGCCTTTTTCAGAGATGTCAGCTGTCAGAATTGCTGCTGAAACAAAAATCACAGTGAGTCACCAATACCAGAGCTTACTCACCAAAGAGATGTCAAGAATTCTAAGGAGGGAAAGAGAAAGCTACAGATATATAAAATATACCAACTTAAATGAAATTATGATTGCATGATAACCAGGTTTATAAACATGGCTGTCGGTATCACTGTTAGTATATTCACACTGGACCAGGAGAGTCAAGATAAATGCATTATATTTTAAGGAAGGAAAATGGAATGCTGCAAAATAATTTGATGTAAGTCTACAAAATAAGAAAATTCTTTTGCATTAATAATATGTAAGGAATTACTTTTTTTTCTAAATCACTCAAGATCAGAAAATTCCCTTATTTGGTAAGATTTGAACCTACCTTCCCTGTGTTAATACATCTCTTACATAAACCCTGAACATTGAAAGTATCTAACAGCACTATAACAAATACTTTTTCATAAACACTCTGACATTGCTTTCCTGCAATGCCTTTCACAGTTGTGTTGTGAAGGAACTGCTAAATTGTCAATTTATCCTAGCAAATTTCCGAGCCACTTAGAGCATTCTTCAGTTATACTGGAACAAAAATGTGCCTGTTTTTTAATCTTTTTTCAAAGTCCCAAACAATTCCATAGTTTCTAAAAGTATTAGGGGACAGCAGTGATAAAACCAATGAACTGACCCAACTCCTCTCCTACAACTAAGATTAGGAAAGGGTACTGATTATGTAGTGCTAACTGAAATACACTGCACTACCTGTGGTTGACAATTCCTTACAACATGTCAGTGTAACTGACGCTGACAGATCTAGATGACTTTGGACAAATGTGCAGTAATCCCTAATATAGAAAATTATCAGAAGCAGCCAGAAACTCTTAACCATGCACGTTTTCTAAATACAAGGCAAACTGTGCAATTGTTCAATACCTCTTAGGCTGAAGAATCTGCATTGATATCAAGTTCATATGGACTCATGATTTTCTGACATAATTTTTCTTTATATGAAATTAAACCAGTTCAGCTAATTCAGTCTTTGACAGACTGGAACAGAAGTTACTGCCCAGTTTCATTTTGTTCCTTTCCACTCTGCCCAGCTCCTTGTCAGCTTTCTGAACTGAGTTGCTTCTCCTCTTCCTTTCCATGCCTTCCCTCATTTCTCTCATCTCACACCCTGGTAAACAGAGCAGAAAAATGGGATGGAGAAACCCTACCCTATCCACAACAGTTTTGCAGTCATGCACTCAAAGCTCTCACCACAGTGTGCAGAGTGGAGCACTTGTTGACTGTTGTGCTTTTACAGACTTATTGAAGGATTCAGATGCTGTGCAGTTGTTTGTGGCATGCAGAAAGAAATTTCTTCCTGCTTAGTAATCACCACAACTTACCCAGTGCATGTGCAATCAACAGGCTGAGAAGAATCAGAAAACAATTGATTGGTCAGTCTCTCACCCTGAGAATCAGATAAACCTTAGATTAGCTTGGTAATACATATGGTGGCTTTTTGGCATTAATGCTTTTTCACCATCAGAATGGCCAGCAGCTGGTAATCTCCAAGGAAGGTTTTTGAGACCAGCATCTCAGCTGTGCTCAGAAGGACTAGAAATTTAGTAGAAGTTTAGATTACATTCTGCCACATTGGTTTTACAGTTATTCCTGTATAGATTAGCAAGGTTTCAGAAAATCCCTTAGGCACTATGAGAAAAATTTTAAAGAGTTAGGAAAGTTCACAGCTGAAATCATTCTGACATTTACCTATACTCTTGAAACTGTTAAGAAAATTAAGTCACACTAAAGAAACTCTCATAAGGTTATGAACAAACAAGATACTTTACAGAAGTCCTTATTACTTTCATCAGATGGGACAAGTCTTAAAGAGACAGAACCAAGTTCTCTATATAAAAGAAGTAAGTAAAAGGAGGAAGTAAGTTGTTTATCAGTCTCTGAGGATGAACTTTTACCTACCTCTGCTTACAGTTAAATTGGACATTTTAAGGTAGTGTTTTTTCCACATTTCAAAGTTATTTAAAATCACTTCAAAGTGTCCTTTATCCCCATGAGAGAGGTCTGAATACTGTGCATCTGCTTTTTAAAGAAATCATACACAAAATTGTAATTTTATGTGGAATAACAATACCTAAAAAATCTAAAAGGCATTGTCTCTAATTTTTTTTTCCTAAACACCAAGACCTTCTCTCTTCACTCTTTAAAAATTATTCTAATTGCTGCTGAAGTCTATTTGCTAATGAGGTTACCTACTATCATTTGTTGGTGCTGTCATACATGAAAAAGCTGCTACAGCTGATCCAGTTGCTCTTCAGCTCCACCATTTGAAACATCTGCAACAATAAATTAATTTGTGGTCCTCCTGCTTGAAAGGCAAATCTTCTGTCTTCAAGGCTGGGAATAGAGCAGGAAGGAAAAGGAAAGGAGACTAAATTATACTCTACTAGAGCTGCCTTAAAGTCAGAAAAGAACCTATGTATAGAGGAACAGGTGTAGGCTCTTACCTACCTACTTACATTCTCTTCCTTTAGCCTTCCACAAAAATACTTCCATAAGACCAGGGAAAAAAGATATTGTAGACTAAATGTAGCTCTGAGGAATGTGGGTTTTTTCCATGTCATATATATGAAGGAACAGTGAGGAAACCTTTCAAATTCAGTTCCTTTGACTTAACAACACAGAACTTCTTAAAAGCCGAGAGTTGTACGAGTGGTTTTTAGACAGTATATTACTGACAAGGCTAGGGAGACCTGCAAAGTCAACCTTTTCCTGTCTTTCAGAGAAGAAAGGCGTTTTATTTTACTTCATCATGGATTTTTAAAAGGAGTGCATTTCACCACATCAGTCTGAATTGTCATGTGAAACCCTCATCTCATGCAAAGGAATTGAGAGTTGAACAGGGAAAAGGAAGATGGAATGTTAATAGGTACCAAGTCATACGGAAAAGTTGAACTTACATGCCCTGCTATGACACCTTTTCTCATATATGTTAACAAAATTTAGAGAATTTTTAAACTCAAAAATTATTAAAAACATCTATATAGGAATAAATATATTTATATAAACATTTATATATGAATAAATAGGGTTCACATATCGGGATGTGTTTTGGATATGTAAAGGATTTTTTGATCCTAGGTTTTAGTATGAAGTTTTCTCTCTGATCACAAAAGTAAAATAGTTCCACCGTGCAAGACAATAATGTCTAATCATATTCTGCTGCAGCTCTTTCTCTCTCCATGTTCTGTGGCACAATCTTTTATTTTCAGAGTTCATCAGCTTCCAGTTAACTTCTGCAAAAGACTTTATATTAATAACATGTCAGTAATATCAGCATTGTAATTTCTTTTCCTGTCAATTCTTCTATGTAACTTTTGAAATTTCCTGTGTTGGAAGCTCTCCTTATAGGTAGTAGAATTCAACTGTGAAAAAAAAAGTTTTAATCCTGAAATACAAGTAGAAAAATCACGTCAACATGTTATTCCATTATCTCCATATCTGTCATTGGTTATTACCTTTTCAACACATTCTTCTTTCCTTATTCTTCTACTTTTTAATATAAAAATAACAGAATTCTAAAAGATTATTGCAACATAGATAAACAAAAGTTCAAGTAACTGCTTTTTAAATAAATGAGAAAGCAAGAGTGGTAGAGCAGGTGAATTCACAGTGCTCTTTAGCATCACTCTGATTTTTTTTTTCTTGGATGTACATGCAGTTCCAGACAGAGGCTATCAGGAGCCTATGTTTATCTGCCCACCTATTCAGCATCACGTAAATCGTATCCAATTTCCAATGTTATACAGTTAGAGCATGAGCATCTGCCTTCCATCTATAGAAATAAATATTTATATAGTATTTGCAGCAATGCTGCATGAATCATTGTAAGACCACAGTTGACAGCCATAAGGGCCATAAAGAAGTTAAGACAAGAGAAAGGGTATTCATCATATTAATTACTGGAGATAATAGCTTAACTTTTTGCCTGCCTGAGACCATTGCTGGCATAGTCCAGTTTGCATTATGTTGTGGATGCAGATGCAATTTTTACTAAACTCTATATAATGATATCAATGCAACTGTGTCTACAGAATATGAGCATAAAGCTACTATACAGTTTGGCAATCAAGAAGTACCACATGACAGGGGTTGCTATGGTATCTGCAAGCATGACTTTTTTTAAAGCCATATTGCAAATGGCAATTCAGCATGTAATTCTCTGGCCATTTTTAAGCATCACTGTTACAGATACTACTTTGAAAATGAAAGCAGTTTATTACATTCTGTTTCAGATAAATCTTTTCTGAAAAATATATTGTGGTGTTTTTTAATCAGCTGCCACATTGCACAAAGATTATTATCAAGATTGCCGTTCAAGAGAAAGTAACACACTTTTAAGACAATAGAAAATGGAAGTGCAGAGCATGTCTCGAACTGCTGCACTTGATTGTTATAAATTGTTTATGAAGTGTCATTCCTTATTTTCATCAAAAGCTTTTCTTGCAGCAGCCATCGCGTGTGCTTCAGCATGCAATTTTCCCTCTCCAGAGGGATGAGAATGTGCTGCAGTTTACTTTGCTTGGGTTACACTGCAGTCTTTTTTTTTTAAGGCAAGCAGTAGAATAAGTCTGTTTTACTGTGCAACAGCTCCTACTGATCAGCAAGGAAAAATAAATAAGCTAAGTGACAGAGCCTGCATGCTGTATCACATAGACAAAACCTAGTTGCGCTCAGAGAATGAAAGAAATGGTACCATCCCCCACTCAAAAAGATGTTGCTAATGCAGAGGTTTGTGAGCCATTAAATATTCCTACACTGCAGAGCTTTCAGATTATTTCTCCTAATGCCTTACGGAGCTAGATAAGCCCTTCTGAGTGTATACTACAGAATGAATATCATAAGGATTTTCTATGTCCAAAAACTACCTTGCATTTTTAATAATACCTCATTATATATATGACTGTTTGCCATGAAAATGACACAGATACTTTCATATGTGATCCTTTCAGAAGGCTGGGTTTGTTTCAGGGGGGCACCATGGGATTAGATGAATAACGCCTATTAATAAAATAAAACTAAAGCTATTTGAGGAATTCCCCAGTGCATCAACACCCTTCAGCTGTAGTTTACTAAGCTCAGATGAGCATGGCAGTTCTTGACCAAGGTGGTGCCAGGTCTGCATATATGTCTTACAGGGTACAGAACTTAAATCCGAGGAGCTGATGTTTCAGTTACAGAAGCATTAACAACAAAACTAACTTTACACAACGAGATGAATCATCATGTTATAAAAAGCATAAAAACCTGTCCATTCTCTGGAAAGCCTAAGCTCTCCCCCCTGCCTGTGCCTGCAGTTTGTGTTTGTTGGTGCTGCCTGTGCCCTCTGCTGGATGCAGCCCCGGCTACAGACCTGCGCCAGCAGCCAGGAGATGTTCTCACTGCCTCTGAGCTCTGGGGGTCCTCAGCAACACACATTCCTGCTTGAAAATACAAACAATCCAGAACCTATTTAAGGCCTCTTTACAAAAACAAGTGAATGAACATTATCCTGCCTATGCCCCCTGCTATCTCTCCCTTTTACATTTTTACAAGTAATTTTGCTTGATGGATGCAGGACAAGTCTTGTCCTTAGAAGTGAAACAGAATTTTTTTACAGAGTTAAGCCAGGCCAAGATTTGAAAAATCCCAGAAATCTTCCCCTTTTATGTTACAACATAGGTTTGGGGTATAGTTGGGGCTTTTACAGGGTGTGGGGAGGGAAGCTATAGGTTGATGACACCTTCACAAAACAAAATACACTCACATTCCTGGGTTAGTAGGAGAGAGTAAAGAAAGCTCATTTCTCTGGCAATTTTAACGGAGCTTTTCTTACTAGTTTTTCCTTCTCTGTGAGCTGGGACAGTAAGAGAGTACTGTGTCCTACCATTCTAGGAATTTTGCTTAATGCTTTGCATAATGATATATAACTGCCCCATTACCTGAAACAACTATCTTATATCAACAATAAAACATGAATTTATTTTATACCTGCAGGTTAAGGAGGAAGTCTGCAAGTCAACTGTGTCTTCCATAAGCCTTTTACCCTCAAGGAATACTGGAATAATTTCAAAGAAATATAAAAGGATACAAATTTATTCAAATATATACACTTAAAATCCAAAAATATATTACTCTTTTTGTAAAAGACTAAAATATTTGAGACACCAAAGATGGAATGAGTTGAGTTGGATTATGGGTTCAACAAACATAACTTTAAAATTTTACAAATTTTATAGGGTAAAATGATTTTATAAAGGACCTCACATTCTTCCATGGACTACCAAATTTATTGAAAAATTTTTACATAAATATTTCATGTTTATTCCATAGACTTTTTCAGTTAACTACATACCTGTCCAGCACTGACTTAATTTTGTTCTTTAAACAGAAATTTCGGAGTCTGACCAATATTTTTTAAGAGTATACATTATTACATTAATAGGTAATTATTGTTAGCAACTAAGATATTTAAACACTAAGTATTCTGGATTGAAAAAAAAATGCATCATTCAAATCAGGTACAGTTAATAAAAACATGCACATTGTCCTTCAAAACACAGCATAGTTGCGTTTTTTTTGCTGTTAGCTATATTGGCCCAAGTATAGAGCAGCTACTCTTCACAACAGAAATGAGAACAAGAAAAGAAGAAAAAGAAAGAAAAAAAGAAAAAAAAGAGGAAAAAAAAAAGAAAAGCCAAAACACACACACAAAAAAATCCCCAACAAACAAACAAACAAACAAACCAAAATTACAAGAAACAAAACAAAACAAACAAAACAGTTAATTACCCATGCCCAGGTCCAATGCACACACCATGTCCCATATCCTGCCACCTGTATGGAGCAACCTCTTGCAGGGACCACTTCCGAGACCCTCTGCAAAGGCATCAGTTGCCTGATGACAACTGTGACATTAAAACCTCTAACAGGTCTTGTTCCCTTCTCTTGGCAAGCATGGATTTTTCGAGGGGGAAAGCAATTAAAGTAACTCTGTTATGCTCCCATAGAGTTATTTTGGTGGCAGATCCCAGATCACCTCTCCCAGGGTGAGAAGTGTCTGGAGCAGCTGTGGAGCGATCCTGCATTGGACTAGACCAACAGAGGATATCACTGGAGCTCTTCCTGGGCAACTCAAATATTTGACAAAAAGACACAGCTGAAATGGGTTTCTTTTCAGAATTCTAGAAAAACTCCTCCGGTCAGGAGAAAACATAAACATTTCATTTCTTCTAGATGGTGACAAGGTGATACTGGTCTAAGTCATGAAGCAACCTGTGATATAGATGTCTAAATCACCTCACTGCTGAAGTGGCTTGCTCTTTACTTTACGAACCACTACTTGTTAATCTTTGTAAACGTCATGCAATAAAACACAAAGACTAAAATAATTACATAAAAAGATTATCTTTATTTTTTGAGTTGTAAGCAATGTAGTTATTCTTGGTAAAACAACTTCCTGCATGCAGTTCATCAGTACACTATGAGCCAATAATTTCTGTAAAAGCAGGAGCTCATCTATATTCTAGTTCTTTTGTAGGAAATGCAAAGTGTTTCACTGCCAATTGCACAAGTTCACTATTCATCCTCATTAAGGAAGATTTTAATAACAAATTATATTTAAAGTGTTTCCACTGCAGTATGTACCAATAAGCAAAGCAGATAGTGTGAGACTAACTCTGGGGGAAAAGTAATGTTTCTATGAGTAAGATTACCCTGAAAATTAGCAGACAGGATTATAATTTAAAAAATAAAGCCTTCTACCTTGTTTCACATAAAAAAGATCTATCTACTGATCAGAAAAATAATTGTACTGTCCATTTCTTCTAAATTGTTCCTTATTAAAATGTGTTTAAAGTAATTAACAGAAATTTCCAATTACACATCGTATTTTAGGTTTCCAAACAGTCAAGTGTCAAAGACAGAAAGAAAGAAAAATTAATAACAATAGGAAGATATGTGTAATTTCTTATAGTAAATATAAAATGTTATCAAATAAAACTGACTTTAAAATAAAAAGAATAGACATATATTATAAAATCTTTTTCTAGCCCGTATTTTAAACCATCTATTTGTCCTGTATAGTCCAGTAATTTACTGCATTCAGCAATTAGGAATTAGCAATTTATTGCTAATTACAAAACCCAAACAAAATAAAATCTTTAACAGCAGCACACTATTGCTTACTGGTATGAGGAATGATGGTCTTGTCAAACAGTTGGGTTTTTTTTTTTACCACTCACATGTCTTCCCATGTAAAACTTTAATAGTTGTAGGATAATAGCAGCAAGCATGCATCAGTTAGAGCTTCCAATTATTTGGAGTATTACAGAATAAGTCATAATATCTATTGAAATTTTATAAGCTAACTTACTAGGGTACATATTTGACACATATACAGTAATTAGGTCATTGCCTCTTTGTTCAAAAAGGTACCACTGTGTAAAACAACAGCTTAAATAACAGAGGATGTTTTACTTACATGTATAGTGTCAGCCTGAATGACAAAAAAAATCACGTAGACCACGATGCAAGACAAAGCTGATTTAAGTACATCCTTTTGGTCATCTCAGCTCTCTGCAGAAGATTACATTACAGTGGAATCCTGACTAAAGTGCCATGGGGGGTCAAAACCACCTCTGATGTACATATTTTTTGCCTCTGGCACAATCTCTTCTTCCAAAGTAGGAAAATTGTAGTCTGAGGTATACATTAAGGTAGCATTTGTCCCCAAAGGTACTCTGCTATCAATTTATACTTGTAGCTTTGACTATTCTCTTAAGCGGAGTACAGTCACAAGAAATAAGACACAAGAAATAATTTCCTATAGGCAGAATTTGGCATTTGTAACTTTTCTGTGAAAGGAATTGTTTGAATGTCTCAGGAATTATGAGGTATCCTGCACTCTGAAATTAACTTTTTTCACAGTTTCACAGTTTTCAGAACATCTGCTGTGTGTAGCATCATTTATTTAAACCACTGTATCTGAAACGGACAGTAGAATAAATCAAGAAATACTGAAAATTAATAAAAACAAATATATTAAAATTAAAAGACTAAGTTACCAACCTCTTTTTTTTGATAATTATTCCCTTTTTTCTTTAATGAAAAATTCTCTATTTTTAGAATTTGCTGTTGATTTGACCTAGATCCTGAGGTTTGATAACCTGGAATCTTGTGTTTTTGCTTTTAGAAGTGGCTTGAAGAGAACGATGTTCACATTATGATGCCATAATAATGTATTCCTGATATTTCTGTTCCTCTGCACGTAAGAGTATTACTTAGTATTATCTAAATAAAGAGTATTGAGATTTTTTTCTCAGCACAGCAGAATTAATATAGCAGTATGTGATTAAAACAAGTGAGAACATGAAAAAAAACAGACACGCATGGAACACAGATGGGAGATGATATAGACATAGTGGATACACTTATTCCACAAAAATACAGGCTTATTGGGACCCATTAAGGGTTCCTATATCCAAGCAGAAATTTTGTGTTTCAATTAGTAAGAGCTGATAATCAAAACTATTGTTCTGCAAGTTTGTTTTCCTGTTGCTGACCAAGAGTTCACTAGTGAAGGACCATTGTCTTGGACAGGCACTGACTGTAGCAGGGGGTAAATATATAAAAAACGTATAATTTTGGCATAAACCTCCAATAAGAGTGCTATTGATAAATACAGGCTTGAGAGCATTCTTCATGGGCAACCTCTCAATCATTTACTTTTTATTTGCTTTTCTGTCTTTTCCTTTGTCTTCCTTTTCTGATTTGTCATCTTCATATTTTTCTTTTTCTGGTTTTGTTACACTGTCATAAGAGGGTGGAGCTGTGGTGGATGCAGACATATCCATTTTCTCTGGAGGCGAGTTTTCACTTCGCTTACCAACAATTTCTTTTTTGATAAGCAGATCACCCCCATCTTTCTGATACATAAATGAAAGCTTCTTTACCGACTGTCTTAAAAGATGACGTCTGTAAGCACGCTGAATGATAGTGGCGGACACTTCTTCCTGTTTTCGTTTCAGTGTGGTTGTAATTGGTTCATAGGAAGCTTTAGAAGGATTGGCTGCCATAAATCGATCTTCCATCTGTATTCTGAGGGTATCCATCTCCCCGCTTTCCCCCAAAACACGCTTTGTGAAAGCAAACAAGATGTCAAGGCAGTGAATTCTGTCGCCACTCACCACAGGTAGATCCATTGCAATAAGATGAATTGTGTTTGGTTTGGGTATATTAAGAGGAGGATCTAGAGAAGCTGCAAAATCAGACAGTTTGCTATATTCTATGAATTGTGTTGCATCAGGATCATATTTTTCCCAAACCTCATAGAACATCTCAAAGTCATCCTCACCCAAGGGTTCAGCACTTTCTTCAGTAGCAACACTGAAGTTCTCCAAAATCACAGCGATGTACATGTTCACCACTACCAGAAAGGATATGATAATGTAGCTGACAAAGAAGAAAATCCCAACAGAAGGGTTGCCACAGTCACCTTTCACAGAGCTCCCTGGATGAGCCTTGTTAGGGTCACAGTCGGGCTCCCCACTGTTGAGAATTGGGGCGAGCAAACCATCCCAGCCAGCAGACGTGGTGATCTGAAATAGGCAGATCATGCTGTTGCCAAACGTTTCAAAGTTGAACATGTCATCAATCCCAGCTTCCCTCTTGACATAAGCAAAGTTGGACATGCCAAATATCGCGTAGATGAACATGACCAGGAAGAGCAGCAGACCAATGTTGAACAGAGCAGGAAGGGACATCATTAAAGCAAAAAGCAGAGTGCGGATTCCCTTGGCGCCTTTAATGAGGCGCAGGATTCGACCGATTCTGGCGAGTCGGACGACTCTGAACAAAGTGGGTGAAACAAAATACTTTTCAATCACCTCAGCTAGAAACATACCTGTGAAACATAAAAATAGAATTAAGAGAGTAATTTGTTAACCCAGATTACATTTTCCACAAAAAAGTACAAAAAACCCCAACTCTAGTTGTGGAATTAGTGGAAAATATAACTGGAGATAAATTTCATCTGTTACAGGTAATTTTAGATTTTTTTCTCAGCACTCTTACAAAATAATCCCAAACCCCAAAGTATTAAGACTGATACAGAATTAAGAAAGTTACAATTCTCAAGTACGCATTTCATTTCCTAAATAATCAAGAGAAATTAAAATTTAGTAACTCCTCTAATTTGCACAACTTCACAGAGATAAAACATGAAATACACATCTAGCCACATTTCATTTTGAATATAAGAATTTCTTACCTACTATTGAAAGAATAACAACCACAAAATCAAAAATATTCCAGCCAATGGTGAAGTAATAATAACGGAGTGAGAACATTTTGAAGACACATTCAGCAGTGAAAAGGACAACAAAGACCAAGTTAATCCAATATAAAATATTTTGCATCTGTTCAGTCTGGTCATCTGTTTCTATCATCATTGTGACCATGTTAAGACAGATGAGAACCATAATGGTGATGTCAAATGCTTGCCTCGTTACAATATCAAACACCAGACCTTGCAATTTGTTCTGAGGGGAGAAAAAAGGACAACATGATAGTATTTGCATGTAATTAACATACTTTTCTTCCCTCCCATTTTCTTCTTCCTCTCTTCCTCTCCCAAAATATACAACCAAGCAAAAGGCTGAAAAATCTAAGAAAAACACTGTCCAGTGACTTATACGCTAGCTCAAAGTTTTCCCCTCAAAGCCCAACAAGCTTATATGTCTTCACATTCTTTCATTCTCTTCTTCCTCAGGCACAAAAAAAGTGAGAGACTTCCTGCAGAACAGACACATGTACATATCAATTCAGAATGAAGGGATAACTCGAATTAGGCCTAAACCATTTTAGAGGTAAAGGAGAATTAAAAAAAAAAAAATGTACTGCTGCCATTTCTCACCAAATACAGATTATATAAGAACAGCACACTTCTTACCAGTGGTCGTGGTATAGGTTTTTGTGGTTTCTTGGATCCCAGCTTCTTCATTGCATTGTAGTATTTCTTTTGTTCTTCTGTCATGAAAATGTCTTGACCTCCAAGGTAAATTAATAAAAAAAAACAAAAACAACCTGATTATGGCCAAGCCTTTAAACCGATTGATTCACAGAATTGCAGAACATGGTTTTAATGAACCCTTTATTCATTCTTGCACATTCTTCCCAAAACATAGTAATTATTTCAAAGATTATTAAAATATCTGATGAACTTTGAAGGAGAAATAAATCAAGAACCAAGAAAATCCCCAGAACTTCTATTTGTTATTAAAAAATCAATACATACCTAATTCAATTCAATACCCCCAACTCGTAAAATATATATTCCACAGATACTTGTAAATCTCTCATCATAAACTCCACATTGTAAATCAATCTACCAGGAATAATAAAGCTTCAAAGGTACAAAGATTCAACGTGAGCAGATATGCCTCCAGGTAAAACGTACAAGGAAAAAGAAATTACTGATTTTACTTTTCAGGATGCATATTTTACCATTTGAGCTAGGTATCTCAGTTCACATGATAATTCTTCCACAGTGTTTATGAGACTTGATCATCCCCCTACACTGTATAGAGACCGTGAGAAGCTTGAGCTTACTCTGGGGTTTCTTGCCTGAATAAGAGGACAACAGTCTGAATAAAAGGATATCTAGACTGGTATGTGTAATACACACATGGAAATACTTGTAAGAAATACAATTTATATTGACAAGTAACTTCTTTTTTTTTTTTCCTCATGCATTTGTTTGTAATTACATTCCAGGTATACATTATATCAAAGCAGTGGCATTTGGAAATGAACTTCAGAGTCATGGGTGATTCCGTGATTTTGTCCCACTGAGTTTGTCAAGTGTAGTATCAGTCTTACTGACAAAGGAATGACAAGTCTGGATGAAGATGTGTTTGATGCTTTCAGCTATGGCTATATATAGATATGAAGATATAGAAGGCAAAAGAGACCCTTTTTAGCGAGCCCTCCTCATAAGTCAAACATTCAAGTAAAATTTACTTCTTGGAGAGTAAGGCTTTTGGAAGAAAAACAAGTAGTTAATTTCATAATTATGGTGGAAATGTGGTGTGACTGGTGCAAGATTTACCACAGTGGGAAAGAAATAGTTAAAAAAAAGGCCATAAAGAAAGTGGGAGTGAGTTTGGGATTTCTTCTGCTGTCTCACTGATGTAATGGCTATCATGAGCAAACAAGTCATCCTTTGTCTCAGTGTGCTGTCCACAGGCAGAATATAGGTCTCATGACAAGGTACCCCTGAGGATTATAATGGTTAGGATATTGATGACTAGTAGAACATTGCTTCCCTCTTGGAACTAACGTTATGAAAGTAGGACGCACATAGCACAGAAACACATGGTTTAACTGCACAGAGACAGTATATTGCAACATGAGGACTTTTCCCATTCATATCCCAACGTGCCCAAAATGGAAAAATGTCAGTAATGTGAAGAAAGTACAAAGACAACAAAAATACTGCTGGGTAGCCATGTACTGTGTGATCTCCACAATTCTATGAGCACAGGTGCACCTGTAAATTCAAAAGACAGACAACTAATGCTTGCTAATTTGCTACATGAAACTAAAGAATAGCATGTAGATAGAATTTTTCCCCAGTCTAATTGCATATCCACTATTTCACTTTCTTGGTGACTCTTACAATAGCTACAAATGTACAAAGGGTGTACACCACATTGCCAGAAAAAGCCCTTTTGCAGGAATCCTTCTCTGCTTTCCAAGTCATAAGGATTCCAGTACACAGTGTCTGCCAAGTGAACTTAATAAAATTTATAATCACCTCATAACTGAATACAAACTGTTACATATTGTCTGCCAAAAATTCCAGTAACATGTATATAACCTTAGTCTTGCTCTCCAAGGATTAGAAACAGAACTACTGTCCTGCTACATTCTAGATGCCCCTGAAGTTTATTCCAAGGAAGGTGCAAACCTCTTGAAGGACAAAGGTGCCACCATTTATAATTTAAATAGCAAGTACAATTTAATATGCCATCATAGGCTGAATTTTCATCTGTTTAAAAGCTCCTAGTGTTCTTGACACAATCCTGTGATCATTTAAATAACAGAAACAACTTTAGCTGAAAAAAAAACTATTTTTTTCAAATGTCACCAATTTATTTTTCTTACAAATTCACTAACTCAAGACAGTTTCCCAAACGTCTCTAATCTTACAATACAGAGGAGTATTTTCAGCATTCACTGGTCTGTATTAGTCTCTGTAATGGAGGCCTTCCTCCATTATCTCCTTATCAATTTTAAAATTCATAGTTTTGCATATTCTCTTCTGCCATTTATTCACTTGAATTAAGTTATCTGCACTTTCACATAGCTTGGTCACAGCACTGTAAGGATAAGAAAAGCAAAACATAACTTTCTGATAGATAACATATCATTGGGCTGTACAGGGATGCAGAGAATACTCAGATATTCAGTGTAAGTTTAAATTACTTTAAATGCCTTAAAAAGACTGTTATTTCATTATTTTCAATAAACAGAAATCCTAAAAGCTGATTTATTTTTTCTTTCTATTACTATGAGAAATTTCAGATACTCATATTTATCCTTGCATACACTTGCTTAATGTTCAATAACAATGAAGTACTGTGAAAATGAAACATGTGGTACTTATCTTCTTTTTTTGTTGGTTGAAGTTATCGATGATGACACCAATGAATAAGTTTAGGGTGAAAAATGATCCAAAGACGATAAAGGCAACAAAGTATAAATACATGTACAAGTTGTCTTCATACTTGGGCTGTTTCTCTTCCTATGTAACACAGAAAAACAGCAACGCATCACAAATAACAGTTTAGACAAATCGAAGAACCCCAAGCAGGAACAAACATTGCATTCAGATGGACAGCAACTCCCATACAAGGGGGAAAACCCAACTCTTTCAGAGCATACCACATTTGCATTATATTTGAACTTGAAAATCTATTTAATACAGGTGTCTGTAATTGCACACACAGACCTGTCATTCCTCCCCTCTCTGTCTATCCTCTGATGACATTTGACATTTCATGTAGGTCCTACTAAATGACAGAAATGTACAAATCTCAAAAGCAATTCAGTTCCTATAGACTATATAGCAAATTGGGAGGTGGACTGAGGAGAGATGTAAACAAATATCAACATTAAAAGAAAAACAGGCAAAATTTAGCAAATTTATTTTTTGAGATCATCAGAGTCTGCAGCTCTGGATTAGCTATTGCAGTGATGCCTCTTGACTACATGGGTTATTTTTGAAGACACAGGAAAAACTTATTTCCTGATCTGTACAATGTCAGGGACATAAATCAATAGGAAACCAGATCTCATTAGTTTGTATTTTTACAGAAGAATTATTAAATTAGTAATAATTTATGTACATCCACAGCTATAATTTTTTTTCCTGCTGAAAGTATATGCACTTTGTGGGGATAGATTTATATAGAAAATTCATCAAGGTTTTACATTTGATTTCTTATATTTTAGTTCATTTCAACTGCCATTAAAGAAGCATTATGTCAATCTTACATTTGTTTTCCCTCAGTAAATTTTATTTTTACTCAGTAGATTTTATATTGCACTCACTTCTGTAGAATCAACTGCAGCATACATAATGTCCATCCATCCTTTAAATGTTGCCTAAAAACAAAATTCGTTAATATTTTCTATCAAAGCTCCAGTTCCAAGAACATTCTAAATAAAACAGTGTCTTCTGCAATGTATTTGTACTCATAAAAATAAAGAGGAATATTAAAAATCTGGTGAGTTACAAGTGAAGCATTCACAGGAAGTTTATTACTGTGGAATACTTCCCCCTAATTCTTAAAACACTGAACATAATCTTCATGGAAATCTCACACTCTGTGAGATGAGTTGCAATCAATATCAGCATACCAGAGAGACTGCAATTTATAAGGCTTTCAGTTCTAGCTTTCTGACTACCAAAAAATTGAAGGACTTCTCCAGAAAAAAAAAAAAACAGCCACCATGGGTTGGCATTGTTCAGACAGAATACAGAAATAGTGCTAGAAGAAAGGTAAAAGGTACTCTAAAAGGTAAGTAGACCCAAGAAATCTTAAGAAAATAATAGAATCATAGAATGGTTTGGCTTGGAAGAGACCTTTAGAAATTATCTAGTTCAAGCCCTCTGCCATGGGCAGGGACATCTTTCACTACATCAAACTCGTCCATTGATGGGCCATCCACAGCTTCTCTGGCGAATCTGAGATTCTCAACACATTATCATTAAAAAAATGAATAAATCTTCCTTACAACCAGTGTAAATCTACATTCTTCCAATTTAAAAAAAAATTGTCATTTGTCCTGTCACTACAGGCCCTGGGAAAAACTTTCCCTCGGTCTTTCTTATAAGGCCCCTTTAAACATTGGAAGGACACAATGAGGTCTCCCTGGAGCCTTCTATTTTCCAGGCTGAACAACCCCAACTCTCTCAGACTTTCTTCAATGGAAAGGTGTTCCAGGCCTCTGATCTTTTTCTTGGCTGTCCTCTGGACCTGTCAGAGGTCCCTATCTCCTTGTACTGGTGAGGTCTCATGAGAATGGAGGGTATGGGGAGAACCATTTCTCTCTATCTGTTGGCCATACTTCTTGTTGGCTGGCCCAGGATATGACTGACTTTGCAATCAAATCCTGTGCAATCACATGCAAGCACACATTGCCAGCTCACGTCAAACTTTTTTCCACCAGTATCTCCAAGACCACGTCTGTAGGGCTAACCTCAATCCATTCATTCTCCAGTCTGTACTGATACTGGGGATTGCCCTGAAGCAGGTACAGCACCATGCATGTGGCCTTGTTGAACTCCTTGAGGTTCATGGCCTTCAACCTTCAGCTGGCTGAGGTCCCTCAGGTTGGCATCCCTTCTAAGCCTGTCACCAAGCTCAGCTTGGTGTCACCTGCAGACTGCTGAGGGTGCACTCAATTCCATTACTGATGTCATTGATGGAGCTACTAGATAGTATTGATCCCAGTGCAAACCTTGAGAGACACCACTTGGCACTGGTTTCGTCTTGGACACTAAGCCACTGACTGTAAGTCTTTAGACACAGCCATCCAACCAATTTGTTATCCCTCTAGCGGGCCTTCGTCAAACTTACTCTGGTGAGCCACGATATTGAGGGCAAGAAAGGTGTGAGTGACATTTGCTGCAATCATTACATAGGCAGACTCTATGTGCAAGATAGGCTACAAATGCTACAGTGTCACTTTCTAAGCTGGTAATTTATGCAATTGCCTAGTGCTATTTCGCAATAGCTACTGTTACCCCCTGAAGCAATCAGATGCTAGTCTGCTAACACAATATTAACTACTAAACACTACCAGTTGAAAATTTTAAAAGAGAGAATAATTACTAATTGCTTATAAGAACAAATAATTTCCCCAAAGCAGTTTGTCAAATGAATTTGATTATGAATATTTTTGTCTTACTGGCAATTTACAGATGATGCCTCTAAAAAGGTTTGTGCCCAGAAATCTAGCACTAGTAAATTCTGCGACTGTTAATCTAGAGTTTAAAAACAAGCTAAAAACTTTCTCAAAAAAACTCACTTGCCAATAATAGACAGTGACTGGAGTGGAACTACTAATAATAAAACAGGCAAAGAAGAGAGAGGAAAAAGTGAATTTTAAACCTTTATCTAAATTAATAGTTCCATCTCTTGTTTGAAGCTCAGATGAGCCTTAGAACATATCTATTTGACTACCATGGTAAAAATATTAGTCAATATGGCTTAAAGGATAAAGCATATAAAAGAAAATTAAAGTTACCTCCCGTTTTTAACCAGATAGTTTAACTACATACTGTACTTCTGTAGAATTTGAAAAAGTATTAGCAGTGGAGTGCCAAGGAACTTTATATTAATCAGGTAAATATTAGATATTCCTCCTCTTCCAAAACAGCCAGAGAAGGTACCACATTTTTATCATAAGCAACATTATTAGTTCCATGGAACAGAATTACAAAATCAAATCCTATATCCATTTATTTATTGTAAAATAACATTGAAAATTATGGAATGAAATTATAATGGTGCTAAAATTAAAGCTGGAAAATGTATGCACTTACCACTTGAAGCAGAGAAAGATAACCAACTGCAACATTATCAAAGTTTACTTTCACATTTCTCCACCGAACACCTCCAGTAGTTCTGTTAATACTTTCACACATACTTTTATTACTGACTTCCTCTGGTGTGAACATCTTATCATTTGTGGTGTTAACACAGTGGTAGAACTTGCCAGCAAACAAATTTACTCCCATGATGCTGAAAATTAGCCAGAATGTAAGACAAACCAGAAGTACATTCATTATGGATGGGATTGCTCCAGTAAGAGCATTCACAACCACCTAGTAATAAACACAGAAAAAAAAATTAAAAACAACACAAGGATTAATTTTTTTTAAATCTAGAAAAAGATTTAATACAAAACATTGCATTACACTGAAGTAATGCAAATAGAAAAGGAGTAATGCATACAATACAATCAAGTATGCTACTGTTGGCCTTGCAAAAAGACATACAGCTCAGTATTCCTCCATGATTTCATAATTTGGCCTATTTTTATGGGTTTGTTTTGCACATTATTTCTTCTCTTTTTCTTACCCTCATGCCTTCAAAGCGTGACAAAGCTCTTAGAGGTCTCAAAGCTCTTAATGTTCGGAGGGATTTAATTGCACCAAGTTCTGAGAAACCAAGAGCATTAGCTACTAAGCTAACCAACGAGACCTAGGGGAAACAAAACAAAATAACTTTTATTTTTTTAATAGTTTCACAACAGAAATGTCTTGAGGAGGAAAATTTTGATCTAGATGTTGGGAAAAAAGTACACAAGGTCCCTAATCTTCCAGCAAGAACAAATAAAAAATATAAAAATAAAATTAGTATAACATAGCATGTAAATTTCAGAATAGTTTAAACAAAAAGATACCTTAATCTATAATAATGTCTGTGGATATGTGTGTATGTGTGAATGTCCTTTTTTTTTTTAAATAAAAAATTTCGTCTTCTTCCATGTGTTTGATCTTGGTTGGACAACTTGTGATACTAGCTATGAACTGACTTCCACATAGAGAAATGCCAAAGATAACATTAGAAAATAAGAAAATTCAAAAGGTGTATTGTAACAAAAAGAAGGAGAAATACAAAAAACACATGGTAACAATACATGTGAGACAGAATCTCAACCTCAGCTTCATTTCAACTCTCTGTTCTTATAACTACCAAATAGGGTAATTGCAGAAAAGCACATCGTTATCATAAGTTGGAAACATCTTACTTTGGATTTTTTAAATTGTTTTCGTTTTGGACAATTAATGTGCCTTAAGATTTCCTCTTTGAACATTATTACTTTTGTGAAAGAAAGGGTTTAATCCACAAGAAGTTTTAAAACCTTCAGTACAACCGAATTAACAGCTCAAAAGCTGATTTTCCTGCTGTTTTCTGGTGAAAGTCAATGACTTGTGTCCTCACTGAGTCTTCCACTCCAGATGGATGTCTCCTGTTGTGTTTACACAAGGAAGCCTTCTGCAGATTTCTCTCCTCTAAGGGTAGCTCAAGCAAGCTGCCAAACACTATACCATCCCATCTTTGTTCTCTTCCATTATACCATTTGTACTTGCACATGGAACACTGAGCAAAATGAGCATTTTTATTTGTTTCAGGGATAACTATCCTTTTCTGAAATCACTGTAAACATTACAATGTTTAACAATGTCTGTTTGTATACTATAAGTTCTTTTCCAAGCAGGGAACAGCTGGAGAATTTAGGCTGATAGGTACAGAACAGTTTACCTAAAAAGATTCTGTAAAATGTTGGCTCACTGTGATAATTTAACTTGACCGGTACTAGTATGGCAAATTTGTTCAATGTTTAGCTGGATTCAGGCATAGAACAGGAAGATAAAACAAAGATTGACTGAAGCAGTTGAAGGCAGCACCCATGTGCTAAATCAGCAGGTAAAATGGCAGCAGGAACAGAAAGAATTAAAATTTCTTGTTACTATCTGAAAACAATAAGAAGTAAGTCTGGCAATAAAGTCAGAAAAAGCTAAACAGACCACCACGACTTTAGAGGTGGGGAGGGGTGGGTTTACAACACAGGAGGTCAAACACTGGAAATGGATTGGTAAGTAAGGCATTCTCCATTCAAAACAGAGTATCAGCCTGAGCAGTCCATCTAACCTTGAGGTTAGAGCTCATTGCAAACCTCAGAAGGTGCCTTGAGACACAAATTGTTACATAATCTGCAACTATAGGGCCACAAAATGTAGACACTCCAAGCAAATTATTAAGATGGCTACATGACAGCACTGCAATCACTGAAAAAATGAAGAGCCCATACCTATCTATATGGATATATGGTATGCCTAACAAAAAGAATTGATCTTAAACACAATTCAAGATCAACATTTTTCAATACAGGCTTGTACAGAGACACTAATTCTTAATACTACTTAAATAGTAATACCTTATTTATTTGTTTAATTTTCTTTCATTTTTACCAATGACCATTCTAATGGACAAAAAACAAAATGCAAATTTAAGTATCACAAGGTTCTGGAAACAAACCATCTTGGATTTGTAGTAGGAAAGAGACTAAAACACAGCATCAGCAATTTTATGCAAAGATGACAAAAACTATCTGGATGATTGATGCTGACTTCCCATTAATTATAAAATAATTTTTTATTCAACATCTGAGTTACAGTAAAGAAAAATCAGAAGGCTATGGCATCCATAGAGAAAGCAAATATAAAAAGTAATATATTCAGCCTTACTCAAAGACAGTGTGAGCTTTTTTTCCTTGTGATTCTTGAGTGTATCTTGTTTAGGACAATTTAATCTTATGGGAGGACCCAAATACTTGCTAAGTTTCTTACAGACGTGTATATCTGTTCTGGGAATATGCTGACTTTATACTTGGTGTAAGCATAAACGGGGTGTTCACAACAGAAGAAATGGAGAGGTCATGAAAGGAAAAAGCAGGAAAATGCATATCCCAGAAAAACCCGATGTTATATCACTGAGATAGTCCATTTGCTCAGAATGGGGCTGCACTTAAAAGAGAAGCACAGTTAAATAAGGAAGACAAATAACAAACATAACTTGTGCCTTTCCCTCCAAAAAATCTACTTTTAAAAGAGCATTAGGTAAGTTTCAATTCTATTGGTAGGGGACAATATTTCTGTCCTAGATAACAGATACCATCTGATTAATAGTTTTCTCTTGTCCATTTTTTAAATTTCCACTCCAACACCTTCACAAAGAGAAAGAACTCCATTAAGCAAACATATCATGCAATGTCACTAATTTAATTTCTTTGGAGTGCAATTTCAACACTAGTTTTTATGTAATTGTTGAAAAACAATTCTCCCCTGCAGTTCTTTGCCAGTGAATCATTAAGCCTAGGATCAACTGTCCTATACCATGTGCTCTCTTAAATTTCCCTTTCCTTTCTTGTGTCTGCTTCCTCCTTGTTCTCTGTCACCATATCCAGCAGACTGAAGTCAAATCAGTTGATAGCGATCCCTCACTGGTTAGAACCCAGCACAGTAAAACACAGAACACATGGTATAATTGACAGCACAAAGGCAGATTTAGTTACACACTGAATACTTGCAGTGGAATCTTATTCAGTAGTATGTATTTTTCTGTTCCTTTAAACCAAATTTATATTATTCACTGTATATCTATCTATCAGATTGAAGTTACATAAAAAGACCTGCCTGAACAACAGAAACAGACTTCTTAGAAAGCATAGTACCTACATCAACAATCAGGAAGTCCAGCCAGCACCAAGCATTAGTGAAGTAAGTCTGAAAACCATAGGCCACCCATTTTAGCACCATTTCCAGAATAAAGACGTAAGTAAAGATTTTATCAGCATAGTCCAGCAAGATTCTTATAGTCTTGTGCCGTTCAATATGTATATCTTCAAAAGCCTGAGAAGAATTGGTTACATATAAGTCAGATATTGAAAAGTGTTTGTAAATAATAAATTAAGCCAGAACTAAATGAAAACAGCAGGGTAAAATCAGTTTTACCTTCAAAAACCAAAATAGCAGAAATTAAAATTGCATTCTTTCTGAGTTTTAATTTTATCATTGCCTGAAAATGGAATTACAATAGAATGTCTGAAGTTGCCTAACAGGTTTTCAGAAATTTCAGTAATAGTCAACACAGAATTAAAATTTTTCACCCTGAAAAAGTCAGCCAGGTTCAGTCAGAAGGCAGTCTCATTACTACATTAACTTCAATTAACAAAAAGAGACCAAATATTATGTTGATAATCTTTGGTGAATTTCAGTATTAGGTGCTGATGGCAAGGTTTTAATAGTGGGAGGCTGCGGTCACTGTGAGAAGAGACTAGAGGGCTGCTTTGTGCCAGCTCTGCCATGGACCCAATGCAGGAAACAGCCGCACACAACAGTGAAGCTGGTGGTGCCTCTGGGAAAACATATGTAAGAAAGGACAAAACGCTTCATGGCAGTATGAAGACCAAAAGACAAAAGTGAAAGAAGCTACCCTGTAAACACCAAGGTCAGAGAAGAAGGAAGGGAAGTACGTGGTGCTTTAGGTGCTGGAGCAGAAACAATGACAATATATAGCGAATCCTATGTCAATCAACAATCAAAATGAACCCAAGATGTGTGAAGCACTAAATGTCACTAGGAAGAGTATAAAGAAATTCAAGAATTCCTATGTAACAGTCTAGAAATACTGAAACTAAAACTGTAGCCATAAAATCACTAAGAACATGATGAATTAAGTGTCTGCTTTTGGGGACAATTTGCATTTGAAGTAGAATAATTGTTTCATGTATAAATTTCATTTTTCATTGTTTCTATAATTTCTTAAACAAGATTTTTAGCATAATCCTTTTCATAAACACACACATCACCTTGCATTCATCAAAAATTTATCTGCAAAACTCTAACATCATGTAAATTAAATGTAATACCCAGAATACTCTGGGAATTTAGTTCCAAGTTCCCGTTCAAGACAACTTCGTATTCTTTTCTTAATGAACACATATGTCTTATAATACTAACTTTGATCAACCATTTTTATAGGTACTGTTTCTGTGGGTGCAAGCTCTACTTACCAGAGCACCACTGCTGAGAAGAATCATGAAGACAATGAACGTTTCAAACCAGTTGTGTTCTACTATCTTGTAACAGGTTTTTCGAAGGTTCCACCACATTCTTCCTTTTGCACTCTCCCTACTGCCTTTACAGAATTTAAACCTCCGTATACAGCCTAATAACGCAAAAATTAAGAAATCTTTATATGGTAGAATTTTCATTATCCTGAAAAATCTTAGCTAGCTCCTGTTTCATGAAGTTCAAATTACTTCATGCTACTTATGCTACTTACTTTCTCCATTTAATACTTTGGATGTAGGAAAATTTGAGTGTACACTATTTTTTCCGTAATGTGATGCTACATCAAGCTAATAATAAAAGACAGTCATCTAATTGAGCTAATTTTCATTTACAAACACATTTAAAAATATATATTTTTCAATTTATATACAGATAACTAAAGAACATATGTGAGCTGTCAGGGTGTAAAAACAAAGAGCATGCATAGCAACTTTCATATGAACTAGTTCAAGAATACAAAAGCCTCTTTTGAAAGAACTTTCATGTTTCACTAAGGTTCAAATAAATCAGACATAAATACTATTTTTATTTATTATACTGAGGAACAACCACTGTTCCAAGGGTTGACTAAGGATACCTCTTTTACGACATAAACAAATTATTTAACAGGAGATTATGAGAGCTTTTTCATGTGATACAGATTTGTGGCAACTGTCCACAGAATTTTTCCTCACCTTGGAGAGCTCCCTACTTTATCAAGGGGCCTCAAGGCATTGCTTTCAATGAATTTCGATATCTGCCTAGCCAAGAGTAGCCTCCATAATTCTTTAAAAATTACTAATCACATAGAAACATATCCAAATTGACATGACTTTAATGGGTCCCAAAGGCATTTTGGTTTTCCTGTGAGTGTCATTAAGTTCATATGTTACAAATAAGTTACGCTACATTTCATCATCTCAGATAAAACAGCTACCACATGAACTACCTTACCTTTACCTACTCAACATGCTTACATTATGAAAAACTTCATCTTATAGCCAAGGACTAATAGATATCACATAACATAAGGATAAGGAAGAATTGAAATATAATGTCAAATTACTTGACAAATGTATGTTTGTATGATTTTTTTTAAATTAAGAACTTGATATAGTCAATACAGCGCCACACTGCAAAATGATTCTGTTTTTATAAAGATCAGTAAAATAATACTGCAAAGGACAACAGTCCAACCCTAAATCAAAGGTGTCTTCAAAATGGTAAACCATAAAGCATGGACAGGATAGGAAAATTAATCTTGGAACATATTTTGTTTTGAATTATTTTACTCATGATTTAAAAGGAAATTAAAATCTCTGATATCACAAAACCCAGAAATTCTCTCCTACATAGCAAATTTCAGTAGTCCTCTAAAAGATGTATCTATACACAACTAAAATAAATCAAAAGTTTTAAGGACATGAAAGTATGCTGTTAAGACTTCTCTAGAAAAGGAACCATAGGATCTCATTCAGCTGTTTCAACCCACATTATATTTATACACCCTGTCCTCCTATTAATGGTGTAATGTCAAGAAGATAAGTTAATTGTTTGAGTCAAACTTTCCAAGATCTGAATCACCCACTGGATTGCTTTCTAGGACTAGGAAGAGACCATGAGTAATCACATGATTCTGCTTTAAGTTTCTTCAGTGGACTGAGCCTGGTGTAGGGTTTGATCTTGCAGATTTCACTACGGACAAAGTAATTTAAATCAACAGAATTACTGACTGCTGAGAGTAAGTTTATGGAATTGTGCCTAGTGATTATTTTAAAATATTAGAAATGATCACATACATGCAAATTGAACTTTGCATCACACAAATAGTACTTCATAGACTTCAGTATAATTATCTACAACAGGCAAAATTAACCATACCCTAAGACTTGACGGATTAGGATCCAGGACTGCTGTAGCAAATAGCTTCATTGAACTGCCAATGTTTGTTGCAAACAAGCAAAATGTAATTGCTGGCCCCAAATTTTATTTCCGTACCTTCTGTAAAGCATGCCTGTAGTTCTGATGCTTTTTCTGGTTCAGATTCATTTTTTTCTTCTCCAAAGACAGCCAAATTAACTGTACTTCCTTCTGATGAGCTGGAAAAATCTAGCTTCTGAAAATAGAATTTGATAATATTTAATTAATATTTCCATTTTTATAAGTGTAATTGACTAAGCATGCAATACCGTGTGCCAGTAATAAGAACAATATTTGTCACCAGAAATACAAAAAACCACCCATATGCAGCAGTCAATGCTGTTGAAATGTGCATAAATCATCCACTTTCTATCTAGAAATTGCAGGGCATATAACGAATCTTTCATGGAATTTCAGAATTTCTAGTCTAAATACGTCATTCGTCAAAGTTAACTGTTACCAAGTTGATTTGCTAATATATATCCTACTTATTTTGCTCTCTACAATTACTTTCTTATACATTTCAACGGGCATTAATTTGCATTCTTTTTTGCCAATGCACACATGTAGTACATTGTGCATTCTGAAACTACTCATTACTCTGGTACACATACTTGTACAGTCAACACCCAGAAATAATTTTTGTAGTTTTTTTTTTAATAAGTAATATTGCATAAGTCACACTATTAAAAAGACCCCCAAACATAAAACCAAACATACATAACCCCCAATCAATACAAGAATAAGCCTTAATTTATTTTTTATTTTGTAATCTGCCTGTGTATTGCAGAACTCTGGAGATTTTTAGGGAAGATCTGGTGTCCTGTACATTTAATTTAAGTATGAGTACCAAACTAAATCAGAGTAGTTTTAGTTACAGCATTCTCTGACATTTTACAATGTTCTGATCAACAAGTATATAACATCAGTAATGAAGTCACACAAGTAAATGTCTGTAGGGAATGATGTAAGCACGCTTTACAAAACAACACTGGTTTTGTCAAATCAACACCACTTTCACTAATATAGTTAGATGTGTATAATTAAGAGATATGTAAGATACAAAAGCAGACAAATTACTATCCAATCAAGTTGTATTGACACCTCAATTGTGAAACGTGAAAGGACAAACTTATCTTTGGTATTAAACAATTTTTTTATGTGAAAGAAGACACACAATATGATAACAATAAGTAATTCAGTGTTCTGCATTAACTTTCACTAAAAATGGTTTTGCTATATTGCCTACTTTGCTGTTAGTTTACAAACTGATTATCTGGAATAGAACTTCCATATTACCCATGTTTACTGTAAACATGTCTTTTCTTTTTTAGTTATATTAATTTCAAAATAGCAATATTCACAGCAAACAACTTTTCCTATTATTAATTCTACTTAACCCAATGATAGCACTATACGGCCTACACAATGCTACTACTATGCTGCTTTCATCATTCCATGACATAGCATATATATTGCAAAATGTTGCAGTGGTGGTGAGTAAACTAAAATATTTAATTAAACAAATCAAATTATTAGTTTTAAAAATATATACTTTTTAAGAATAAGGAAGTTTTGTGTCATACTACCAACAAAAATTAAAACCAGTGAGAAGTACCGTGGGTAATTTGAACTGTAAGCTTAGTACACCATTTGAGCAGATGACATGAATTCAACTGAAAGGATAAAAGATGAACAACGACAAACACAAAAAGAACTGAAAAGAATCAATGTGTTTAGAACATGAAGTTAAATATCTCATATCATTAATGGTCAAAGAATCAAAGATCAGAGGTTTTTAAAATTTATTTTTAATTAAGAAAGGCAATTTTATTTATTCTAGAAATAAAACTAGAGATTCCATTAACTATTTTGATATAAACCAGGTAGCCTGGTTCCCTCTTTCTTCTATGGATGGTGTAGAGTATAATCCTACTGCTTGAAGAGTTACAGATTTAATTAAACATTGGTTCTTTTTTTTTTGTCGTGAGCTCATATTTTTCAATAAGATGCAAATATCAAACAACAACAATAAAAAAGGAGATAGTAAAAACCAATATGCATAGAAGAATTTCCTTCTATAATTAAGAAATCAGAAAGCTAGTTTCTTTGCTATTTACAATGTTTGCAGAAATCTAACTGATTTGGTAAATCATTTCAGAAAGAGAACTTTTAGGAAAGACAGAAATGTTCATCCTTCACCTTCCAGGGCTCTCAGCTGCTGCTCAAAGTTTGTCAAACAGAGGCAAGAAGGCCACAGAGTACGTACACTGAGAACTGGATTGAATGAATCAACTGATGTACTCAAAAGTTAATTAGCAGTTTTGATATTTGCAAATCTGCAGCTAAAAAACTTTTGTTAGAGAAAATTCCCTCAATGTAATATCTTTTTTTCTTTTACACTCTTGGCAGTGATAGGCTATTCAGATTTTGAATGCATTTGTTTTTTCAATAGAAATATCTCCTGTGCTGTTATCAGGTCAAAATTTCATGCTTATGATCTTTCTTTTTTCCTGAAGGATTCAAGGTTCAAGGTACAAATACTTCCATGAATAATGGTACTACTGCAAATTGTCCCACTGAAGCCACATTGCTTGAAGTAATTAGAGTCAATCTCTACTGAGCACTGCCATTAAAGTAATAAATGAAAAGTTTCAGATAATAACTTTAAAGAAAACTCTTTATTATAGAGGTAATAATAATAGGTAGGCCACAGATAGTTCACATAATGCTGCCTACTGGGCATTCAACTTATATGTCACTGAAATAGTAAAGGAAAATCTGGTAGGTTTCCCAACCTCTGAAGCAAAGAACAAACTTACAAGTAATACAGCTCTTAAGACAAGGAATAAAAGGGAAACATTGTCTTGTGTAATTAAAAACACAAAAACAAACCCACAGGATGACTGTGCTGCATTTTCTTGTCTTTTCTTTTACTAGGGATCTCTCCCTCTCTTTCTTTTTAATTTAAAAATTAAATTAAAGTTATCTCTTCTCTACTGGAGAAACAGTAAAGAACTACAGCAAAATGTGAAAGACAGTTGCTGATAACAGCAGTTTGGAGAGGATGTTCAGGAACTTCTTAGTAAGGAGGATCCAAAAGTATTATTGTGGAGAAACACAACAGAAAACCTTAGAACACCTGTGTTGCCTCTCTTAATATTCCATCCACTGGCTATTTGCCTAGTTATTCAGATCTATTTTTAGCAGGAAATACTTATTTGATTAAAAAAGACCCCTGATTTTCCCAGGTTATTATTAATTTAAGGTAACTATTAATTAAACAATAAAAAGGACTCAAAGCACTTTTTTTAATAATAACTTTGACTCATCACTGAGTATGGGTACTCTTCAGCATAAGCACTTCTATTGGGATATTTTATTCACCTTTTTCTGAAAGAATAAAAGATTGTCTATAGATAAAGCTTGTGAATTATTTACCTTTTAAATCAACAACAAGATTCTCCATAGGAAAAACCCACCTCTCCTACTCTATGCAACTTAGAAAAAATTGGCAGGTGTATCTATCAAAAAAAAAAAGCATTGCCTTATTATGCAAGGAAGAATAAGTAAGACAAAGTGACATCCAAATGAAAAAGATTGATGCATTGGAAGCTCCAAATTTACTGGTTTGCATGCTGCTCCACACTTGTTCAGATTCACGAAAGCAGAAGCTTGAAGCAGAAGCAGTATCACATAAACAATATCCATCAAATAAGACTCATCCCCTCATATGTGGGACTACTAGGATGGGATGCTACCACATTCTACTCTTCCCTACTTAAGTGCCTTTTCTAAAATGGTTTTGAAAAACCTTTAGAGATATTTTTAATTCCTTCTGAACAGTTTACCAGCTCCTCAGACACAAAAGTGAGACCTAAATATTTTCAATATATAACACTGTGCAAAAAATACATGAAAAAGAATGCAGGATTCCACAATAAAACCACACAAACAAAAATGTATATTTGGAAAAGGACCATCTCGATGATCCCTAAATAGCAAAGAGCAGAACTGCCCAACTACTCAGAAGAGACCATCAGGAATAAGAAATGCATAGCTTGGTATAATTAAGATCTGTTTTATGTTTCTGGAGTTCCTGAATTTAGTGGTTTGGGAGTGTAGTAGTTCCTATTTTGTCTTTTTAAAAATTGTCTTAATTTTATCCTTATCCTGAATTTTCCTACTTTGTATTTCTTTCTTGTTTGAATGTATTTATTTATATAGTTTTAAACTATCCAGATTTATTTAGACATCTATGTCGAATTTTTGATTAAAATTATGTTTTATGGCTGTCTTTATGAAAATAAAGCAATTGGATTAAATTCACAAAGAAACAATTACGTATGATGAAGACCAAAACTTACACAAATGATTCCCTATATTCCAACCTTACAGACATATACAAACTTCATGACTGGAATAAAACTAAGTAATTACATCCATATTCAAGGGAACTATGCATATGTATAAAAAAATACATTTGATTGTTCCTAGGAGTGTATGTTTCATCCTATATTTTAGCTTCTCTTGTATGAGAAAACTGAAATGTGAAATAGAAAAACATTGTGAACAAACGCAAAACAATTTATATCAAAGATATAAACATTTTAGTATACAAGTAACTGTATATATGTAATATTACAGAGGCATTGGTCAAATGAAAGTGATCAGAAAATGTTCATAATTACATGACAGGTAAAAATATGGTACAACAGACAAACAGAAAACATCAAGTGAGGGTGACCTTTCCATTTTCATAAAATCATAGGCTGTTAACCTCTTTTAACCTTGAAAAGTCTTGATGCTTAGTAATTCAGTTAACAATAATAAAAACTTACAAAGCATGCAGGTTATGCCACAGAAATAGTACAAAAAATACCAAAGATGTAACAAGGAGAGAAGAACATGTTGGTGTTGCCCTCAATCATGCTGTGATGTGAGTCATGGGACTCAGCTTACAGAGCAGCTGTGCATGTTCCACTACATTGCAACATATGGGGAAAATATATTGTAGCTGAGTAGCATGCAGGCCAATCAATCTCAAAAGTGATCATATATGTATGATTTGTTTAGGTAACCTGTGTAAACATGCTGACACGTTGCTCTGCCTGGTTAAAAATCACCAGATCTGCATTCTTGACTGATCCAGCTTGATTTTACTCCTGTGAGAAGAATGGTACGCAATGAAGTTAAAACATGGTACCCTTTAGGTTGCTTGAGTTCTGGAAACAGAAGTGTGAATTCCTACTTACTTAAAAAATGTGTTTTCTAGATATGTCATACATTAGCAGAACAACAATTTTAGCTGTGAATTAGCGCTTCAAGCATATCCAAAGATATAATGGAAGAGGTAAGATTAGCAGAATATCTGAAGTTCATAGATGGACACTGGACTTGGGCCTGAACATAAAAAACACCCCACAAACAAAAAACCAAACCACTACCAAAACTCCCTCCACCCTCAAATCCTACTCCAAAAAAAAAACCAAAACCAGAAAGGCCCAAACATTACAGACATACAGATACAACCACAGTTTGTATATTACAACTTTAAGTATCCCTTAAATGGTATTAACTAGACCTTTAAAATAACAGAAATATATTTCTCCTTGCATTTAATTTTCAAGGTTATTCCTGGTCTTCACTAGATGCTAAATAGGATACATGTAGGATTTTTTCTTTCAGAAAGAAGCTGCAGGCAAAACAAACAGTAAATCATACCATGTCAAACACAGAAAATTTTGCGTAAGCAATTTTTCCCAGCATTGTTAAATGTTTAACTGGATGAATTAAAAAAAGTTTCAAACAGTTTAAGTGCATTATGGATTGTAGCGGACATACAGCAATGAAAAAGAAAACCCCATGCTTAGCAATAAACCTATAATTTCCTCAATTTGTCTTCTGTTATAAATCTAATCTCACTTCTTACCAATGACTTCTCAAAGGCTCATCAAATAACATAACAACTCCAATATAAACTGCCCTCATTTAAAGGGAAAGACTGAAAGAAAGAGCTGATCTAATCTACAAAATGAAAGCCACTGACTATGAACTAGTGTATGTGAAATAGTGGGGGTTTGTTAGTTTATGTATCTCCTACGATTGCCTATTTTCAGCCACTTTTCCAAATCTGAGCATGTCAAAATTGATACTAGATAATAGTATCTTATGAACAGCTAGTGCTTATGTATCATCTTGAATATCAGAGGTGAGAAGGCACCAATGATTTTGTCACCCAATTCTAAAATACGAAATAGTGAAGAATCAGGTGTCTTCAATGGAAGGATAATTTCCAGACAAGGGTTAGGTTTAACAGAGTGAAATTACCTGGATTCATCAAATATTCCTTCCATAAAACCAAGTTTTATTAAAACATTGAGAAATCCAGTATCCTTTAGTTAGATTAATAACATGTAAAGGTTGCAGCAGCTATTCAGCTTCATTACACAGTCCAGTTAATATTTTAAACAAGTTAAGAATACTGTTTTCTTTGCTTTAAAGAGGCCTCTTAGTAATCTAAGGTCTTCTCAACTGACTGGTCAACGTAATACGTGGAATAACAGAATCTCCAAAAAGTAGATGGAACAAACCAAGTGTCAGGAAATGAGCTACTGAAATAACAAAGATAAGTGCAATACTACTGAACACTTCACCCTGCAATAAAAGAAACACCTAAAGAGTACCTTATTATACCTTTCTAAATTTAGTTTCACTACACTTTGCTGGAACAAACTTATTTTCTAAAATCTGAAAGTAATACTGGCAAATGAATTGCCAGCTCAAAACAAAACAACTAAAAACCTAAAAAGCCCGGAACCAACCAAAAACCTCCCGGACCCATCAACTGAATGCCCAAAAAAACAACCACACAAGGAAAAATCTCCAAAAAAACCTCCAAAACCAAAACAATCCAGACAAAGCAATTCAGACTGGAGTACAGCTGTCTGCACAAGCGACGATACTCTACTTATGTATGTCCTCGTGTCTTCAGGTGCCGGGGTGGTGATACCAGACACAGTCTGCTCTTGCGCCCCAGACTGCAATCTGAATTTTTAATGTCTTTCAAAATCCTCCTGATATCCATGATTTTGCTTTTTCCCTCAGTCTGCAGCTGCTGGCAAATGACTACTTTCCTAGAGCTGATCCAGTTTAAAATCAGGCAGTTGCCTTTGAAATGACTGGTTCGTAACTTCCACAAACAAGCACGAAATTAGTATTTTTTCATTCAGTAATTCCACTTTTTTCTTCTGAGTTTTTAAGTTGATGTATTCACCTTATAATACAAATACTGCTCCCTTGGCTTTCCCCCATCATTTTAACTTCAGAACTTGAAAACTCTTGTTACTGCTGTCATTAAACTGAGTCAGCACCTCTGTTAAGTTTATCCAGTAGAAGTAGTGCTGATTTTCCTCAAAGGGTATTAATATTCTTTATTAGTATCTTCTCTGATATTTTAAAATAGTAGTTTACTTACATTTTTAGTTCACAGAAGTATCACAATTATTAAAAAACCCCAGTCTTCTGACTCTGTTTATTCTGTACATATATACTAGTTTCTCTATTCAACTAACAATTTGGTAAAGTTTGTTTTTCAAAAATCTTTACAAATGGGTTCACATAAATTTATACAGTTCTGCCAGGATTTCCTAGTCTCTTGAGCTCCACTTTTCCACTCCAGATTATTCACTCTCAGTACAGTCCAATAATCTTGAGTTATTATTGTTTTCCATTTCTAAGCAGGAAGAATTACACTATGAAACAATACAACTGATATAATTAATTCATACAAAAAATAAAATATTTAAATTTTACCTCCTTGCTTTCCTCCAAATCTGAGTCACTGCTAAACTCTTCTGTATTCAGATGTTCAAAATCAGATTCTCCAACAGCTATTGGTACTGTAACAGTAAGGCTTGGGTTGTTTATGAATGATGTATAATCATTGCCACCTATAACAGTGGCCATTCCATTCTCATTTTTGCAATAATTCGTATCTATCCTTAGTTCAGTGATGGTACAGTTGGAAATGCAATGGTCTCTCTCATCATTCAACTGATTTGTTGCTATTCTTTGATTTACAGCAGCTTGTTTTCCCAAACAAGACTTTTGGACACATTCACCTGCTTTTTTCTTCACATAATCTATTCCCTTCTGAATTCTTGCAATAGCAATCTGCAAGTTGTTCATTTCATTATCATCTTCTGTAGCAGTAAGGTTGTCTGAACTAAATGAACTCAGCAGCAAGGCCAGAAAAAGATTCAATACCTAATTAAAAAAAAAAAAAAAGACAACAGAGAGAATTTTTTTTCATTTTTCATTCACATGCTTCTTATGAACCCATTAGGAGCACAGGCTTTGTGTTTTCACTCAGTATACGATTCTGAAATTACACAGTAAATAAAATGCAAATGAAATTTAAGCACAACACCTGCTCTACACCTCATCACAGAGGGTTTTGAGGCTTTGCATTGCTTATGTCTGCAGAAGGTCAGAAATTAATGATACTTTGGTACTGTAGGAACAGATTAAATGTGTTTACTTTTCTGGTCAAATCTTCTCTGCAAGAAGATATAACTGATCGGTGCAGAAAACACATCTCCTATGTGCTGGTCCAACTTACACAAATATTTTGTTGTATGTGACAAAACATGAGGAATGCACCCGGTCTTCTAAGCCCCAAGTCATCTTTTTCCCACAGCAAGACAAAACATAGAACATACATCAGTTATAAAAGCCCAGAGTTTACCAAGAACTCAAATGCCAAAGAAGCAGCACAGTACCAGCTCTTAAAATCTTCAAATCAGCTCTTGTATCACCTTGGAAGACAAGATTCTTTCTTTCTTTCTTTGTTCTTGGGGACACAGAAAGACAAATGGATAAAACAGCCCTGAACATACAGCAGGGAAGTCTGCTCATCCAAGAAATTTTCCTAGAGCTATGGAATAAAATCCGAATACAGTAAATACTGCGGAAATATTCACAGAGGTGGATACTTTATACCACAAAGGTCTATCTTCCGGTTTAGAAAACTACTTAAGGAGGATGTTTTGTTTGATCAAACAGGTTCACAGTTCTCTTCATTATAAGACAACACATTTATAGAAAATCCTGAAACAAGTGGCTGTGCTACTAGAAGCAATGTGGCTTGGTTTAAAGACAATTACCTTATTCCTGTTGTTAAAATTTTCATTCCTAAAGAATACTTCCAGAATGGCTAATTTAAAATTTCTTCTGCTAGGGACAGTTGTTTAAAGAAGAGAGATAGAATAATAGAAGGAATGAGAAAACTAGAGCAAAAAGCAGAGCAATTAAAGTCTTAAATACTGGTGAGTTAAAAATTGTAAAACATATTTAAAAAGAGAAATTTATACCCATAAAAACTAGTGCAACTCTGATGCTTTCCTCTGAAAAAAGAAAAGCAGATATAATACAGACCACTTTAAAGGTAGCTGTAGAAAGCACTTATGAAATAGGAAGCTAAAAAGTGAAGAAGCAAAAGAAAACCTGAAGTAATTGAATGTGTTTTTTTTCCTGTATAACAACTTCCTTCTAATTCAAGTTTCCTTACTCCACTTGAGTAAAATGCTGGCTGAGCAGGAAGCAGGTCTCAAAACGGTATACATTTCAGAGTCTTAAGAATGTTAAGGCAGTCTTTTAGACAGGAGACATCAGAAAAAGTTTTTAAAAGCCTGAATAACCTGCCTATGTGTGATTGGAAGCAATGACTAAACCACTTAGGGAGAAAGTGGTTTCCCCCCTCTTCTGCAAATAGGAAACTCCCATCCAGGAAGTCAAACACTGGGGGTGCCTTTGCTCTTCTCTCCTTCTCTAGGTAACAGGGAGTAGTCCACAAAACACCCAGTGCTGAACACTGGCCTCTGAATTGCACTTGGGACCCCTGAGGGTTCTCATCCTCCAAGCTGAGGATTCTACATAGTATCAGAAATCTAACAAACAGAAAATTCTATTTCAGAATCCATACTTGTAACAAATTCAAAATAATAAAAATCATATTTAATAATATATTAAAAATTAATTAGTGGTTCTGTTACCATTCATATTCTAAATTAATTCTAAAATTATTTTGACTACATACCACTAGGTTTCCAATCACCATGACCATCATGAAGACTGTAAGGCACATAGTTTGGCCAGCAACCTCCATGCAGTCCCACATAGTTTCTATCCATTCTCCACACAACACTCGGAATACAATCAGGAAAGAGTGGAAAAAATCTTGCATGTGCCAGCGTGGAAGCACACAGTCACTGGAGATCTTGCAGACACATTCCTTGTAGCTTTTCCCAAACAGCTGCATCCCAACCACAGCAAAAATGAACACAATGATGGCCAGCACCAGGGTCAGATTGCCCAGAGCTCCCACTGAGTTGCCAATAATCTTAATCAGCATGTTTAGAGTTGGCCAAGACTTTGCCAATTTGAAAACTCGCAACTGAAAAACAAAAATTCACAGGCATTATTTGCACTAGTTACAAAAATGCTATAGAAATAGCAACATATTACAAAGTAGTGGCTCTCAGCAATAGCAAAAAGAAGAAACTTCAATAACTTCCATAGCAGTTCATGAAATCCACACTTTCAAAACATAAATTATAGACTGCTCTTCTCTCTCTTTTTTTTTTAGCATATCTATTCTTTTCCAAATGAAAGAAAGAGCACACTGGTTTTATTTGTTCAGACAGTAGATTCTAAACACGTCGTGCCTCTTGGACATTACATATAGAAACAAATTAAAGTTAAAACATTTTTGTAATAATAGAAAGCTTTTTTTTTTGTTAAGAGGAAAAGAAAAATAAATATTTTAAAAAGTTTTTAAACCCATGAAGTTTATAATTCCTACCTTTTAAAAGAACACCTCTAGCTTTCTTGCTATTTCCAGATATGGAAGTCAACAAGACTACAAACGTTTTCTCTCTCTCAATACACACTAAATAAATTGTACATTCCACTGAACTATACCCATCCATGATTATAATAAAATTACAGCTCTTTTCCTTGAAAGAATAAGTTGCTTCTGAAGAACAAAACTGCACGCAGTATTTAAAGATAGCATAAATAATTTATAAAACATGCCTGCAGAGATGTCCTGTGTCACTTACTAAAAAATATACCTAAAGCTAAAAGATGTTTTATTTATGAGTAGAGTCAAAATAAAAATATAATCCATTAATTAATGCAGATATATTATTTACCAATCTGAATGATCGAAGAACAGATAATCCATCCACATTTGACAAAAAAAGCTCCGCCACACTAAGGGTAACTATAAAACTATCAAAAATATTCCAGCCAACTTGGAAATAATAATAAGGATGCATGGCAATTATCTTGAGAACCATTTCTGCTGCAAAAATTCCAGTAAAAACCTGAAGAAAGAATTTTTATTGTTACTATATAGATGAATACGAAGAAGTTGAACCAGCAGATAAAGAACAACTTGAGTAAGAAGTAACATCCCTCTCACAGCAGGAGGTCAGCAAGGAAAATTATCACAAGCTGAACCCCACAGACAAGGTAAGTGGCAACATCAAAATGAGCTGTAGAATATACATGTAATTTCCGTTAAAGTTGAGATACATTTAGTGTCTATTGAAGAATAAGCTATTCCTTACAGGCCTCCAGTTTGCTCCTCATATCTGCCATCCACCCAACTAAAGGAACTTTCCCAAGCAAGATAATACACTTGCCTTTGAAAGAATGGAAGCTGCTTTAACAAAGGTGTGTGAAAAAACTTGAAATGGTCATAAATTGGAGTGATGAACTATTAATGAAGTCTCTAGAAGAACTCACAGATAAGCTTATCTTTTCTCACTAACTGCCAGAAAAAGGTCAATTGTGTTGAAGGCTTGTGTTTGAAGTAAAACTCCTTTCTGACTCTAAATGTCTCTGATGTTTTCTGCAGCAGAAGGCAAACAACGCCTCTGAAATAATGGAGATGTATGATCACCAGTATCTATTACTATCTTTTACTAGAAAGACGAAAAAAAGTTAAAAAAAATCAGGAGCATTTTACAGTCTTTAAAAGGCAGTGCTACAGTCCCAAAAGCAAGAAAGCAACTGCTGAAACTACACCTGTGTCATAGTGGCATATTGGATGACTGGGAGCACACACAAATTCTTGGCATGAAGGAACACTTATACTCACGCATATTAAACTACTCCAACACATAGGAAAGGAAAAAATGGTAGTTTCCAGAGTAAAACACAGAGACATGACCTGTGCAAAAGATATCGATCCTCACCTATTTGTCTTCCCTATCTTTTCCTCAAATACATCCTGCATGTATTTTAAACAGTAACATGAGATGTTTATCTTCCACAGATAATGATCTCTAATTCCAGGTTGAGGTGAAAACACTGAACTATATCTGTATTGGCTAAAAATATCAGCATACAAGTTAAATATTGATACATTAACTCCTGTACTCAAGTCTGAGTATGTTACTAATAGGTACTAGAATTTCAAATATTCTAATAACCAAATTGTTTTATAATTTTTCTGCATCACAATCACCAGAATAAATACTTAGAATCAGCATAGGTTAAGAAGTATAACATATCTGTATTATTGCTGCTATAAAACAAAAGAGCTACCTCACCAAACCCAACCTACAGACTGTGTCCACTAGGGAACAAAACCCAACTGTATCAACAGATACTCTTAGAATAAATCACACATTCTTTGCCTTCCAAATTGTTATAGACCAATCAAATAAATAGTTTTCATGGAAATAAAAAATCAACACACAAAAATAGCAGTGAAAAATCCAAAATAGCATTCAGCTTTTCTTGTGTTATCAATGGCACCTACAGTAAAAAGGATCTAATTTGGCTTCTAATTTTTTTTTTTGTAATAATAAACAAAAGCAAGCCAGATTTGTTTCAGTTTTGTGTCAAACTCTAGCTGTTGAGAGCTCTATTTCAAGAAGTTGTAATACAGAAATCAAACTTTTAGATACAACGTATCTCAAATACTCTTATATACAATATATCCCAAATGGTATTTTTAGACTATTTTTGGTACAATTAAACCTTTAACATTTATTTTATGGCATGATATTAAAAATAATAAAAGCAATTTATTCCAAAGAGAAACCAGGTTTCAACTGTATCAAATTCTATAGATTGAAGGACTTACCTGATTTCCTATTTTAAGTACAGTCTCGAAATGTTCAGTCATTGGATAATGTTCCATGGCCATAAATAGTGTGTTTAAAACTATGCAAATAGTGATAGCCAGATCAACAAAAGGATCCATTACAATAAATTCAACTATACGCTTTACTTTTAACCAGGGCTCACAACAATTCCAAATTAAGAAAGTGTGGGCAAACTTATACCAGCAAGGTGGACAATTTTGTCTGGATTCTTCAAGTTCTGGGGAAAAAAAGAGAAATTTATAGTGAACAAGTTTTGGAGAAAATGAAGATAATTTTTATTGGCTTTTTCAGGTTTTAATCTTTATACCTGGAACCATTAAAGACATTTGGAGAAGCATCCTTAGATTTCCAGGAACTTAATTTATTGTTTCTGACTCTAAAGGTTTTAGAAGACTAAAAGAAAAACTTCAAGTGTTCTGAGAAAATAATGGAAAAACTTGTCTATTTGTAATATTACATGATCTTGTTTGAAAAAACCCAAAACCAACATAAAAACTACGCTTATGATTACGGATTTTTTTTCAGTAAAACTTTCAACTTCAGTGTCCTCTCAAAAGTCTAAATACTTATTTTAAGGAAAAAAATAACATTAATTTTAGCCTGAATAGGTTTTTGAAAATTAGTCAAGCTTTTTTCATTATTTTCACTAGTAATCATTCCACTGTTTCAAGCAATCCTACTACAACTTTTCTTCTCCTTATTAACTAAGGCCTAGCCTTTAATTTTTTCTAATATTTTAACAGCATAGTGAGTGGAAGATGTTACAAGGCATTTCTTCCAATAAGTGCATTGATAAACATGAATAACTAGCATAAAATACATTACCTATTTTAATTAGAATGTGGTTTTTACGTTAGCCTGCTTATCAGATTCCTTCCTTTCTTTTTACATTATGTATGTGCATTTTTTCCTGTTATTCAGTTTATATATTTGCAATGGTTATATAGTTTTTCTCTTCTGTATTTGCATTGTGATATAATACCTTCAAACAAGTCTATGTCAAGAAAGTTCATGTTATCTACAGTTATGACACACCTTCCATTGTATTTGTGATAATGCCAGCTATACTCATGGCCCTTTCTCTTAAATTGGGATCCTCCAGCAACTCCACTGGTATTTGATACAAACTTGTATGCCTGTTTTTTATTTCCAGTTCTGTGGTAGTGCTCTATTACAACAACAACAACAAAAAAAAAAGGAAAAAAAAAGAGAGAGGTGTAAATTAAATTCAACTTTAGAAATACTGTGGTGATTTTTAAATTACTATTTTCATGCTGTACTTCCAAATACTATTAATAAAACATTAAGAAAAACATTTGGATATTTAGTTCCTGTATTTCCACTTCATTATACTTAAATAACTCCACATGAGACATCAAGAGGTTTTGGAAGGGGTCACATCCAAGGAAATAAAGCAAGACCTGCAGAAAAAAAAAATCCCAGTTCCCAGTTCCATGCTTTCTCTACCAATATTGCAGTTCTAAACTAGCTAATTCACAAGATACTTCTAGCAAGTGATTAATGCTAAGAAGCTTTCTGCAGCAACAACTGTTCCATAAAAGTAAGTTTTAAAGATCAGTTTTCATCTCTGTACCCATTCAAAACTTATTTATGTAGTATTTCTTAAATCTAATAGCTATCAGCTCTGATTTATTTTATGAATTTCAACTGAAGGAACAAAATAGGTCTGATTTAACTGATCCCAGAAATGAATACTTGTTTTATATGATTTTATTTTAAAAAATGAAAGCTGTGTTATAGTTTAGTATATAGTATCAAGCACACCTCAGTTATGAAAAAGTTTTGAATGTATAAGGATGGGTAGATGTTTTTTAGTACATTAAACAAATGCATGAAAATAAAAGTATAATAAACTGCAAGAAAATAGTAACTGTAAGGCATCTGGCTGATAAGTTTAAGGAAGCTGTCTGAGGTACTTTCAGGTGCTGTGACCCATATAAAAATTTCAGTTTCAGTGAAATAAGGTTTTTAGGAAAAAACATGCAGATGTGTCTGCTCCAATCCTGAAGCGGACTGTTTGAAAAGGGAAAACAGCAGAATTTACATGTGTTTCTGGGGGCATTTTTTTTCTTTGTTTTTTTTCTGGTTTTTTGTTTGTTTGTTTTATTTTGTTTTAATTATACCCTGATTCTAGTCAGTGAGAAACTCAGATAATCTCTGAGACCCAGGAGAAAAAAATGCTTTCAAAACTTCTAGGATGTCAACATAATCTAAAAGATTATGCTACATTTGCACAATACCAAATGTATGAATAAGGGAGAAAAGCAGAAGCAGTGGATTACTGACAGAGAATTAGGAAATACACTTGAAAGGGAGGCTAAAGACTTAAAGAAAGAAAAATTGAAACAATTTAATAATTTACGGGAAGTTTAGAAAGCTGAACATCCTATTTTGGGTTCTAAAACAGATTTAGCAATGGAACATTACTAATCTGATTCACTAAGCACGTGCAGACATATCCTTGCTTTATAGGTATATAAAAACATACTACTTTGTTCTCTTTCGTATTCATGCTTCAGCCTCTCACTTTTGATTGAATCACTTCAAACCATTTCATTGCAGTAAGATCTGCAAAAGCATTCACAATTTCTCGTCCATTTTCAAAGCAATTAATTCGATTTAAACATTGCCTGGTGCAATAAAGAAGTAATTTAATACTTTCTTACATTGCCATCGGTTGTCGGTTTATCTATTATCACCTCTGGCAGAAGTTGTCCAGTAGGCAACAACAGACCTGGCGGTCCATCCACTAAGGAAACCACTCCGTTGCAATCCACAGTGCTGTGCATCTTCCCATTCACTGGAAACACTGGCAGCCTTTTTGATGATCTACTGGCCTGACTGATGTCACTACTGCGCCGTTCACCGTGTCTGTGCGGCAAAAAGAGAGAACCTCTTCTGCTCGAAGCGTCCTCCAACGTGCTGTGCTCATCATCAGCAAAGTCATTTTCAGATCCTCTCTCTCTTCGGTAATCTTTAAAACTGAAAAGACTTGTTTTGCTACTACGCCTGGGAGAAAACAGGGAGCCACGAACACTCAGCAAAGACTGCAAAGGAAACATAAAAAAATGACCATCTGACGATTTTAAATATACAAAATGCATGTCTATGTATTAGAAAAATAATAATAATTTATATTCCCCAGGAATTTGTCAGTGTTATCTTTAATACACTGCCCGAGGCAGATCTCAAAATGCATTAGAGAAGGAAGTCATATGAATGGGTAAATTTACAGTATACCTAACACAACAACTGGAGAGAAAAAAAAATAACATGTATAAGGCCATAGCAGTTTCAATCCCTGCTTTAAAGAGAAAAATCAAGATTTCTATCAATTCCAATGATCCACAGATCAAGCATTATGTTAAAAGATATCAATACTCTTAGTCTTCTACATTCATACATTATACTTAAATTTTCCTTTTATCAATTAAGAAGGTATTTCTATTTCAGATTAATTAGGAAAATGCAATGCTGCTGCGCATGTTAAGGTCCTAAATAATAAAATGAGAAAGATCAAAATGCTTTTTTTAGGCATACTCTAGAAAATAACACCAACAGTAACGTGATATTTTAAGACAATGCTACATTAATTTTTCTTCATTGTGTTACTTTGCAAAATTGCAGTGAAGTTTGTTGGATAGAACACTTATCTCACAAATCCCAAAAATGACAACTGCATTACTCACAGTACCTGGTGGGGTGATGTAAATGGCTTCCCATAAGTTAGTCTGTTCCCATCAAAAGAAAAACGGAAACCTTTCTCTTTGATACTGCCATCTGATTCAGATTTTGGAAGCTTTTCACTCTTCATGTCATTCTCTTCTCCAGAGAGTGCTCTCTGCCTTTTTTTCTTTCTTCTGTTCCTCCTTTCTTTGGCACTTTTTGAGCTAAGCTTGGATGCTTCTGAAGAACTATCTGAGGGTCCAGCAATCCCACTTTCACAGCTGTACTCAGTCATCTCTATTGCAGCTGCTGCTATTGCCTGCCACAGCAATTATTTAATAAGATGCTTTACAAATCATACCATTTTTTAAAGAAAGATATAGCCCTTGTTCCTAAGATTTACATCAAATTACTTCTAGTAAGTAGTGCAGTTGGATTTGTGCAAAACTACAAAAGAAAGTCTGTAGTATGAATGGAATTTGAATGGAGTTCTACTTTGCACCTGTATCACAGAATCAGCCCACATTGTTAACAGCCATGAAGTTGATTAGAAAATATTTGAAAATGAATACATTCATTAATTAGAGTGAATGCAATGTCAAACAAAAGAGCTAAATAGAGTCATACTTCACTCTGCATTAATTTATTAAATGAATCCTTTTATTATAAGTAGCTTCCTTAAGCTGCTTTAAGGAAAAGATTGGGGGGTAAAATTTTGGGGTACCTCCAGCCTTTGATTCACTGGCCGCAACACGAGCAGCAAAAATTAGTATCCAAAAATTAGAAATTTCTGGATAAAAATATTTTACACTCTAATCAAGGCTTGAAAAGTACTGAAATTATTTCTAAGCTGAGAATTTGGAAAATCATCACAACAGGTTACTAGATACCACCCCAAGACAAGAGATATTTATTTAAAACTATAATTCTGATGTGGAGATTACTCTTTGTTCTCAGTTCAGAAATTCATTAGCACTTTAGATATTATATATTTAAAAAGCAATACAGAGCCATGGGAAAAGCAGTCTAAAGCATACCTACTTGCAAGGCATGTTAAAGAATGGATTTTTTTTAATATGTGAATTTAATTATTGGTTTTGTTCTAATAAAGAACATGCAAAGGTACACGTTAAAGCCCAAACTCTTGTTAGAAAATACCTGAGCTTCTTCTTGCTGCTTCCTCAGCTGTTCAAGCATCAGCTTAAAGTCTGCCTCCCTCTGCTCTGCTTCAACCATAGTTGCTTGATGTTGCTCTTCATAGGCCATGGCAACCACAGCCAAAATCAAGTTAATCAAATAGAAGGAACCCAGAAAAATCACCAGAACAAAAAATATCATGTATGATTTGCCAACAGCTCGCAGTGTCTACAGGAGGAGAAGAGAAATCAGCCATCTGGGGAAGAAATACATCAGTTCTGCAGTTCATAGGCATTAATGACTTTGAAAAGTGCAAAACTAATACTGAGTTGTTTTTCTTTCTGCAGTAAAATCATACAAGTTTTCTGAATTACAAAGTAATCAAAATAAAGGGAGCATTCTTGTGTGTGAAAAACATGTTTAAAGATCATACTGCTCTGAGACAAACCTCTTTCAATGCCTAATAATCTTGAAAGGGATGTGGGATCAGAGTTATTAATGTAAATCACATGTCAGAGGTTGGAAGCATAGAATGCTTACCGTGTATTAACATGCTTTCCCTTTGAAATAACCAAAATAATTTAAAATGGCACAATGGATTAGATAATTATAAGATAGTATTTATTATAATCACCACATTCTCACACACCATATAATGAAAAGCTACAGTAAGAAATTTAATTTATATCAAGTCATGAATTCTTAGTTATCAAAACTAGGATTAAAAGTACAAAAATTAAGGTTCAGATTTTGCTGTCATAAAGTATTTTTACAATTTAAACTCAATACTGACATTTTTGAAAATATCATGGGGCACAGAATGAAACATACATTATACTAATTAAATAAAGGATCAAAAAACCCTCATGTGCCTCTTTAGAATTCATGAGAGAGTATGTACTAAGTCTCCATGTCTGCTTAGTTTTGCAACTGAATTTGCTTCCTTTCATGAATTTCAACTGCTAACAGCAGCAATGGTATGTAATATAAACAGGAATGGCCTTTCCATGATTGGCTTGGGGCCAGTTAGACACTAATCACAATTTTTATAATATACTCACCAACTGATAAAGATTTTCCCAATAATCCTGCGTCATCAGTCGAAACAGTGACAAGAAAGCCCAACTGAATGTGTCAAAGCTAGTATATCCGTAGTTGGGGTTTATACCAGCTTTCACACAGATAAACTCTTCTGGACATTTACTGGGAGAAAAATTAAAAAAAAAAAAAAGAAGAAAGAAGAAGAGGCAAAAATTCCATATACAAATGTTATATAACATTTTTTTTAAATTATCTTTCTTTGAGCTTCTAATGAAATTTCATCTGAGAAGGGTGATGCAATTTATGGCTTAAAACATTTCAAAAATTAGTGAGAAATAAAAAAAAAAGTGTTCTTTAAAGAAAAATCCAGAAAGAGCAAATAAGTAATGAAAATATTTTCTTCTACCTCCTTTAACTATTAAACATAAAATAAAACTTACTACCAAGAGTTAGATATTACCTCTGCAGATACTTCTTCAATTAAAATAATGTATGTACTTAACAGAGAGATTTCAATTGATGGATATTTCCATGCAGAAAAAAGACAGCCAGCAATACATATTTTACGCTGACCTTTGTCTGTCAGCAAGGTTGGCATATCAGATTTCCTGGTTTCTTCACATCTGTGAATCTAATTAGCAAATTCCACCAATTCATCAAGAGAAAATAACCAGCATATTTTATCTCCTGAAACTGTCCATATCAGTTTTGAGAGTAGGTGATCTAATCTTGATATCAAGTGTAAGCATGCTGTTTCAACTATGATTCCATTCTTGAAGGACAGAAGAGGCTCTTGCCTCCAAAACCTCCATAGAAAAACACTATAAAGATTTCTTTTCATATATATGTCAGTATATTTGATTTTTATTTACATAAACACATAAAAGTATTTCATAATTACATATATAAGTGAAATTATTACAAAACTAGTTTAAGTCTGTATGTTTAAAGCCATAACCAACCGAAACCAAGGGACAGACTGATATATAACTAGCATCTAGAATTATGTGATTTTGTCACGAAGAATTGTCACAAAAAGAGAGTAAGACACTGCCATGCATGCAGCCCCCAGACAGAAGTCTGAAGATGTCTTCCCCAAATCTGGTCATAAGTCTCAATGCCCTGTGTCTATTTTAGAGTTGAGAAATGGCAGGAAACCCATGAAAAAAAATGTTTGTAAATCATTGATTACACAAGGTCTACCTGCTATGTGGAATTTTCTAGTTTAGAGTTTTTAAAACAAATGTACAGCAAAGTATTTTGTCATTTAACGTTTTCACTTGTTCAAGTGTCTAGTTACTAGGCACCATGACCATATTATTACTGAATGTGACATTAGGTAGCTACATTAGCTTTTTAAAGTTTAGATTGATGTTTTTTACATGTTGTTTAGACAGGTAGTATGTAATTTTCAGTGTACCTTACCCTGCATCGGAGCTATTGCCACAAAGCAGAAAATCCTTTGCTCCTTCTAGGCGATAGAAATGACCTAAAGAAAAAACAGGAAGTGACATGTTTACAGATGGAAGGAGTTGGTTTTTATAAAAACATAAAATACATATTCTCTTCTTGAGTCACTGCACACTGAATATCCTTCCAAAATGTGATGTTCAGTAAGTAAGAGAAAGAAAACACAAACTTAAAACCCTTTCTCTTATTCAGTAGGAAGATTGTAGTCAGACAAAGCCTATCTCATTTAGAATTGAGCTATTTATAATGGCTGTCTGGCAGTTTTGAAGTCAGACCAATATTAACTACCACATCCTGTGACTGGAAATATGAAGTCAGCATTTAAAAAGAAGATGGATGTTCCAATTACAATGTTGTAACAGTTGATGTACTATAAACAAATTTAAAGAAATTTTCTGTTAATAATAAGGTAGCAACCTTCAGGAAAAAGAAATATATATTGTTATTAATGATTAATAATGGTTTTGTCCTTAAAATAAAATAAAGAAAAAATAGTATCGTTAAAAAGGTGGTAATAAATCAGGGGAGAAGTTCATAGGAGTGAGGGCAGACATCATTCAGAGGGACCTGGGCAAGGTGGAGGAACAGGCTGACAGGAGACACATAAAATTCAGCAAAGAAAAATGCGTGTTTCTGAACCAGCCTGAATGTTATCACTTCAGTCTACAGACATTAAGACTGTTGAAAAATATCTGGATAAAGATGTCTTTTTCAGCCCCGAGCTATAAGTCCTACAGCTGAATACCATCTCCTTTCCTACCAAAATGTCTGCTTGCCTAGGGAGCTATAAATCACTGAAAGCAATTGGTCTGTTACTCTACTTAATAATAAAAGTACATCATAACTAGGAAAGTCTGTGATATTTATCTAGTGCTTCTCTGTCTTTTTTATATCCTAAAGATACAAGGAGAGCCTAAGAAAATGGGTTTTGTTTGGCATTGAGAAGGCTAGGGAGGAATCAAGGGGCTGGGGAGAGATGTGTGAAGATCTTCACTCTACCTACAAGTATGACATGAAAGAGTGTAGTGAAGATGGAGCCTGACTCTTCTCAGGGGTGCACACTGCAAAGATGAAAGGGGACTAACAAAAGCTTGAGCATGGGAAATTCTGAAATGATATTCAAGAAAGTTACTGTGAGACTGGTCAAATGCTGGAACAGGCTGCCCAGAGAAGCCGTGCTATCTCAATCCTTAGAGATACTAAAAACTTGACTGGAAGAAGGGATTGAGTGGTCTGCTCTACCTGGACCTGCAGCTGAGATCCTGTAGAGAACCTGTCAAACCAGCGTGATTCCGTGATTCTAAAACCAACCTAACCCTATAAATACAGGTTTAAGTGCAGTTAATGGAAAGAACAATCACATCAGCATGAGTTTGGGATGTATTACATACAAATCCCTAATCTTTGCCATCCAATTTAATGGGTTTTTATCTTTAGTCTGTAGTATGAAACAGTTATCTTGTGCTTGTGTGTGTGGGTTTATGCATAAAAATTTTAGCAAGTTACAACAGTACTTCTTACTTTTTTCGTTAATGTACGCTGCCCAGTCAAATTCTGTACCATTGAAGTATGGAGCTACGTATTTTTCAAAAGCTGTTGAATTTTCTGATGGCCAGAACAAGCATTTATTCTTCAAATTACCCATGAACAGTTGCAGTCCTATGAGTGCAAATACACTCAGGCAAAATACAGTCAGGATCATAACGTCCGAGAGCTTCTTCACAGACTGAATTAAGGCTCCAACAATAGTCTTCAAGCCTGCAAAAAGAGGCAGATTTTTATTATAATATTAAATATTTAACTAAGCTAAAATGCACACAACACACAACTAAATACCATGCACAGCTTTACAAAAATAGTCTTTAAATATTTTCCAAAGGAAAAGGTACCAATTAGTTTTGGCATTCCTAAAAAATTCATTTGAAAATATGAATGGGAATGAATGGCACACATTTCAAAGCACCTGGTCTTCAAATGAAGAACTTTTAGTTCATGCCCTCTATACATGTACACTACATGTAAAGAAAATAGTTCATTTTATTTTCTTTTTGATGCCTCTTGCTCCAAACCTTTGCCAGTATTCTATTCCAATACACAATAAATTGGTTCTATAACAGCAAACAAAAAGAGAGCACAATTTTATTTCCGTAGTAATTTTATTGTCTGCATTCTAATGCTTCCTATTCTACTGGGGGTGGGGTTTGGTGAAGATAGGCATCATAAGCTAATAACTACATCATGCAATTCCCATGCTACTCATTATTATCTTATTCCTCTATCAGGGATTTAACTTTTACAAAACACTAAAATTTTCAATCCCAAATGTCTTTCATAAATACATATATGTAACATTCATATTAGTTAAAGATAAAAACAATTAATTTTGATCCTTAATGTGGGAGAGAAAATTTGACATCATGAAATGGAAGTATACACAGGCTATGTAAATGAGTTTCTCATGCAACAATGTATTAAACACTGAGGCTGAGTGTTTTAGAGAATTAGAAAAGGGAATGAAATTGAAATTAAGACTAAAACCTGGATGCTTCTATTAAAAACATGAGTGCAGCTTCTGTGCAGTTTCAGTCAGCCTCGGTGTTTAACTTTGCTCTCACCTGGAATGACTGATATTGTTTTCAAAGCTCGGAGAACTCTGAATGTTCTCAACGCTGAGACATTGCCCAGGTCCACAAACTCTGTCACATATCTGTAGTGAGGGATTCCACACACAAACACAATGACAGCACACACAAAATTAAACAGAGGTGATGTAGAGTGCCTACTATTTTACACGGTTAATTCTTACCTGGAATTACAGAAATAGTTTTCAAAGCTCTCAATACTCTGAAAGTTCGAAGAGCTGAAAGATTGCCTAGGTTTACAAATTCTGTTACATACCTGTAGGATTAAATCACAGTTATTCAGAAGTAAGGTAGAGTGTATACCACTTACCTGGATCTGTAACCCAGACTTTATTTTTGGAAGAAGTAAATTTAAATGGAAGACTTGCATTCATATTTTACTGTTTCAATTAATCTTTCCCTAAGAAATTCACCCTTAAGCTTCTCAATTAAATGCAAATTTAAAATTAAACCTGTATGTCTGGTTTTATTTTTTAAATACTATTTAAAATTGATTGTTCGGCAGTAACTTCTCCTTTGTACTGTGGGACAGACCATTAACTTTGATATGTGCTACAATAACGTAAAATATTCAAGTGGAAAAAGTTGAAACACAATTCAGCTACCATTCATCACAAATGAACTAACATAATCCTAAAAAATTATTACAGGTTCAAAAAAAATTCTGTTATTTTACTTATAAAAATATGATATACTTACGCAAAGGAAATGACAACAAAATCAAGCCAGTTCCACGGGTCACGAAGGCAAGTAAAATCATTTATACAGAAGCCACTTGCAAAGACTTTTACTAGAAATTCAAAAGTATAAATTCCAGTGAAAGTGTACCTATAAGAAAACATTCAAGCCAAAGTTAAAGATTGTCATGGTGTTCACTGATACATCATAAGCATACAAGAAAATAATTCAAACCCAGTGCACCTATATGCACCAAACCTATATGCACTGAGTAACAGTTACAAACTCACATAAACTATGACTGTTGTCCCACCATTCTTCTAGAAGGTAACAGAATTGTACTTTTTAATTTTGTCTGAAAAATATTTTTGCAGTTTCTAGCATGTAAGATTTTGAAATTTCAGCACTAACAATAATAATCATGAATAACATGAAGAAAATATTTTTTTGTTCAAATAAAATTTCAGCATAGTTGCCATATCAGAAATAAACTCCATGGGTAAGTGAAACCTAGTATTTACTGAAGGTACTTGATGGTTGACCAGGTAGACTTGAGAACATCAAACAATAATCCTCAGCAGAGGTATTTTCTTTAAAGAGGGGTGTGTCTCATAATTAGATATTGTTGCACAAAATGAAGGTGTTTCAGAAGGGCTGTAGAAAGCATCTTCCAGACTGAAAAGCAGTAGCTTTGGGTTGAATGACCATTTTTTTCTTATTTTTTTCTTTTTTCTTTTTTTCTTTTTTTCTTTTGTTAATGATAAAAGAACAGCTCAAGAGGGAGAATGGCTGAAAACGCTGCTTGCACAAACATTCTGAGGAAAAGTATTTATCAGCATTTTGTTCAGGGAAAAAGGTTAACAATGTCACAGCTCCTTTCCTTCCCAGAGCTTGCAGGACTGTGCTGCTTTGGGCTGCAGCTAAGACCAAACTTCAAGTAAGAAAAAGGAGAATACTGGTACTACAGACAAGAGTAAGTAAAACTCCATGGTCTAGTTCTTAAATTGCTTTTCATTTTTAAACCACTTTAAAAATTATTCGCCAAATTAAGTATACTTACTCTACATTCTTTGTCCATTCTGGAAGACTAGTCCATGTCATAAATACACAGTTTGTCAAAATAGTGAGCATAATGAGCTTGCTGAACCATGTTGACTGTAGTTAAGGATCAAACTCCTTTACAAAGAATTTGCATAACACAAAATATGATGAATTGACCAGGCCATAGATGGTCATATGGCATATATGGTCATATATGGCAACATATATGATATAAATTAGTTTACTATCACTAGCAATGTCATAAATAATGCCAAGATATTTCACAAGAGTGATGGCTATACACCTATCACAGAATCATTTAGGCTGGAAAAGACCTCTAAGATCACTGAGTCCAACCTTTGACTCTTCCCTTGTCAACTAGACCATGGCACTAAGTGCCACATGCAGTCATTTCTTGAACATCTTCAGGGATGCTAACTCTACCACTTCCCTGGGAAGGCCATTCCAATGCTTGACAACCTTTTTTGTGAAGAAATTTCTCCTGATGTCCAACTCGAACCTGCCCTGGTGCAGCTTGAGACCATTTCCTCTTGACTTTTCGCTGGTTACCTGGGAGAAGAGACCAATCCCCACCTGGCTACAACCTCCCTCCAGGGAGTTGTAGAGAGTGATAAGGTCCTTCCTATGCCTCCTCTTCTCCAGGCTAAACAACCCAAGCTCCCTCAGCCACTCCTCACAGGACTCACACTCACACAGACCCTTCACCAGCTTTGTTGCCCTTCTCTGGCCCGTCAATGTCCTTCCTGAACTGAGAGGCCCAGAACTGGACACAGAACTTGAGGTGTGACTGCACCAGTGCTGAGTACAGGGGGACAATCGCTGCCCTGGTCCTGCTGGCCACACTATTCCTGATACAGGCAAGGATGTCTTTGGCCTTCTTGGCCATCCGGATACACGCTGGCTCATGTTCAGCTGCTTTCAATCAAAACTCCCCCAGGACTTTTTCCACTGGACCATTTTCCAGCCACTCTGCCCCCAGCCTTACCATAGCCTGGGGTTGTTGTGGCCAACATGTAGGATCCAGCACTTGGTCATGTTGAACTTCATGCTGTTGGTCTGGCCCATCAATCCAGCCTGTCCAGGTTCCACTGCAGGGCCTTCCTACCCTCCAGCAAATCGACACTCCCACCCAGCTTGGTGTCATCCCCAAACTTACTGAGGGTACACTCACTCCCTTCATCCAGATCATCCATAAAGATATGAAACAGGACTGGGCTCAGTACTGCACCTTGGCAAACCCCACTGGTGCCGTTTCTTCCTCTGAATTTAATCAGCAGGTTAAGTGGCTAATCTTAGCTCGGAATGATTTTGAGAGGAAAGAATTAAAGGCAAAAACATGTTTAAACAGTAAATCAAAATGCCCAGTGTTAGCATTAGTGACAGTGACAGTTTTTGACACAATTTTTTTAACACCAGTAACAATTTTTAACAAACCACTTGAAAAGGATATGAATGAACCAAAATCTTAATAGCTAGTCTTCTAGTAATATTGAAAGGAGATAAAAGGTACAAGGCAGGTGTGGCACTGAACCTGTAGATTTTCTTCCCTCTATCCAGTACTATAAATGTCTTTCAAAAACAGACAAAAAGGGCACGGGGTAGGGGGTTAGGAAATTGGAAATTCAGGATACATGTTAGCAACCTTTCTGTAATAGAGGCCATACTTACACACATCTAAGTAGCCAAATTTATTTTCAGTAGAATTATGAAAGCAAATACCAGATTCTAAATTTTCACCTGAGCAACGAAAATGCCATACCATGCATACTTTGTCTCTGCTCTCTTGAACAAAAACTGTGTTTCAGATTTCATTTTCTAGGATTAATTACGTTAAAAATAGAATTTAAAATGTCACTTTCAACATTTAAATTTAATGCAGCTCTATTACTTGCATTTCAGATCAAAGCTGTCAATACAAAACAAAGCATCTAACTAACCATTTTTGGACGCTTACAGGCAAATATTTAACTGTTTTAGCATGTTAAAATTGCTTCTGAGATGAGACATCCTTAACTTTTTAAATCATTGGCCTTACTGTCTTTGTTGCCTGTGCAGTTGTCACTAGTACCATCAATGCAACCATTTTGTATTTTAACTAGGACCCACAATGAAAATATCATCCAATGAAATCTTAATTCATTCTACATTTTATTATTATTCCCCAAAAGGCTAATATCCAGAAATAAGCAGGTTGTAATACTGAATGTTTCTGTTTTACAATGATATTTTACTATAAAAGAAATAGGTCTTTTGTCAGTATCATTTGTGAAGCTGACGGAACAAAAGCTAAATTAACTAAAAAAAGTCTTCATCTGATGATTACTTTTCAACATTCTCTACTAAAAAAATCACTGCTCTAATTAAGTGGCTAATTACAGAGATAATACAGCTCTTTGGTCAATTTCCTACTTGCAAAATACTATTTGTTTGATTATCCAGTACTTAAGTTCAAGAACCTGTTCTATGTTTATCATTCAACAATCTTTTTATTGATTACACAATAAAATAATTACTTGCTGCTTATTTTTTACTGCTTTTTAAATGTAAACTCAATTTTGTTTTCTTTCTTAACATCATTCCACTTCACATGCTATATAAAAATATCTTTTCTTCCTCTGTACTTGCCAAAGTAATCACCTACTTCTTTTCTTCTTTTGTTATCATTATATCTATAAAAGAAACTGAATCAATAAATATAAATTTAGATTTTTCCTTCAAGTGTATATTGGGTCTATAACATAGACTCAATATTGAAACACAAACCAGATTGGTTTAGTCTTTATCATTTTTTTTTACTTTTGTAAAATAAATTTTCTATGGTATTTTAAGGAATGTTAGACAGTGATTGTTCTGGCATATGACTCAACGAGCATTTTGTCCAAAGACTACCAAAATGAACTACATCTCAGGTATTATGTTTCCTTAAAAAACCACAGAGTAGACATAGTTCTCAAATGCTTCAGCATTCAATCAGATCTGAAGAGATTACAGGACATTTAATGCAAAATCCACTAACTAATTTACCATAACATTAGACATTAAATGAAAAGCGACTATTTTTTTTTAAAGGCAACTTAAGCAAGCATTACAGTCATCTTTATAATGAAATTATAATATTTAACATTGTATCACCTACTGCATAATACTTTCAACAGCACTTCTGACAAACAGAAGCATTTACCATTTCAACCAGATGGTTCTAATAACACTCCTAATAAAAAACACTTACTTTTTTGTTGATGTAGTATGGGTCCAGATCCTCCAGGGGTTCAGACACCATTTCTGGAGGAATATCACCATAAATAAATGGCAGTGTCTTTCCTGCCTCTAAGTCATTATTTGGCTTTGGGTGGTTTTCTTCATGACCAGCATCATCTGTAAGCTCATCTTTGTCACAATGAAATTTTTCATCAGCAATACGTTTTTCAATAGCTGCAAGAGATTCTTTGGTGAAATAGAAGAAGCTGTCAGGTCCTGGTGGTACCAGCATTGCCCGTGCCATCTTTTCATTCTGCAAATTTTAAATGCTTTTAGACTGTTGTGCAAGAAGATCCTAGGAAGATATGGGGAAAAAAAGAAAAAAGAAACAAAATCACACCACCAAAAAAATCCCCAAATAAAAGCTTTTGGCACAGTCAGCATCTGCCTCCTTTCTATTTATAAAGCACTGTAACAAGAAGTATTTCAATTAATGGTCAGATATTTAATAGAAAATTAGCTACCAGTAACAATATGGCAAAAAGACAGAAGTTAAGATGTAAAGAAAATAAATGAAAGAAAAAAAATCAGACCTGCTTACAGTTTGTCAGCTCAGGTTAATACCTCACAACAAGCAAAAGGAAAAACATTCTCACTTTCCCTAGCCTAATATTAAGTTACCTTACTGTGAAAAAGTAAAAGTGTTAGCACAGTTAAGTACTGCAGTCAATGGTTACAACCTCTTAACACATGGATTTATGCATTTTTGGCACGGCACCTCAGAAAACCTTGCAATTATATTACAGAAGTAGAAAGAAAAAACATGCTATTTTTATTACTCTCAGCTTCTTGTGGCAGCATTACTCCATCTGCTGGCTTATACTATGCTTGCTATACTAATATGTATATTATACTATTAGACAGGCACTACACAAACCCATTCTATATTCTGCACAAGCAGAAAGTAAATGGGCTCAAGTTTAGTCTTTCCATTTTAGGTTTTCTGATTTGTATCCATCTGATTTTTAATTGTAATTTTGATGGCACTGTCTCTGTAATTAGGAAGTTATGATGGATGAAGGGTTTTAGATTTATACAAAAAGCACAGCATACTCTATTCAAAGTTACAATACTCCAAGGCCAAAGATACTTTCAAAATACTTAAATATAATAAATCCATTAAATTACAACAAACACTGATCATTTTTTTTCTATGTTATATTTCCTACAGTGAGGGTACAGTTTCTTCAGAATAAACCAATTTTATGAATAGACACCAGATGGTATCCAGTTCCACTTGCTGACAGTCATTAAGTGTTGTAGCCTTTGTCAACACAACATTGTGGTGAGCTGACCGTGGCTGGCTGTTCTCCCACTCCTGCTCTGCAAAACGGAGTGGGGCAGGGGAGAATGAAGTGAGAAAGCCCAGGTATTGAGATAATGACAGGGAAATGGTTTACAAGTTTGTCATGGGCGAAACATATTCATTCAGTAAAATAATTTATTAACTAAAACAGAATTGGAGGGTGAAAAACATAAATCCTAAAAGAACTTTCCCTTTGCCTCTTTGTTCCAGGCTCAACTTCACTGCTTCACTCTTAACTCCTACACCTCCTCCCTCCCCAGTTGGCATGTGGAAGAGGGGTAATGGGGGCTGGGGTCACACCATTGCAGTTCTTCTTTGCCACTCCCTCCTCCTCATGTTTTCCCTTGCTCCAGCCTGTGTCCCTCACACAGGCTGTAAAGCTTCAGGATAAGCTTGCTCCAGTGTGGGCTCTGCACGTGCAAGTTCCTCAAGGAATATCTGCTTTTTCCAACGTGGAGTTCCCCCCAGGGCTGCAGTGTGGGTGTCTGCTCTGGCACTGTCCTCTATGGGCTGTGGGGAAACACCCGCTTCAACACAGCCTATCCCGCAGGCTTCCAGGGAATTCTGCTCCAGCACCTGCAGCCCTCTCCCCACTCCTGCTCCCCCAACCTTGGAGCCAGGGCTATTTCTCACACTTCTTTCCTCACACTGACCTGTGGCATTTTGCTCCTTTCCAGATGTGTTTTCCCTGAGGCACTGCCATCCTGGCTGAGCTGTGCTCAGGGCAGCCCTGGGCTCTCCGCATGGAGCCCGTTTGCAGTCCCCAGCCCTGAAACACTGTGACCACTGCTCAGGGTGACCACAGGCCTCACTGTCAAGAAGAAAAAACTTAAAGCAGATTTAGATGAGGGCAAATGTTATAGGCTTCTGCCACCACAAAAGCCACAGAGTGAGCCAGTTCTCCCGACCCCAGTATGTGCACTGAGGATGTACCAGGAAGGAAAAATACTGATGACAGACTTTTTTTATGAACTGTAACAGCTCCAAAGTCAAATAACACATGATACAGTGAATCTCAGATATCTGCTTCTTCTGTGTTAACTTTTAGGACAATTTAATGTTAGTTGAGGAAATTTTTTATTTTTTAACAATTTTACAGCAGAAACTAGATTGCCATGGTCACACAACCCATCATTCAAACCATTTCTTCTTCAAAATTAGTCAGTTGAGGGTATGCACAAACTTCAAATCCCTGCTTTTTCAGCTGAGCCCCAACAGGTTCAGAGTCTTTTGCAAATACCACAATAAAAGAAACACAAAGAGAGGTGGTTCTTCGCACAGGCCAGTAAAGAGGTGAGAAATTTCCTAATAAATAACTACAGAAAGCAGACACTTCTCACATCAGCCACAAAGAACTTTAGGAAAACACAGACAGGCTTTTTTCTCTGGATTGGAAAGACTGTGAATGCCAAAGCTTTCCTTATTTATTAAAAAATGTGTAATCTCATCTGTTCCATCCTAAAGCGAGTCACCATTTTCAAATGAAAGATTTTAGTGTTGTTTAGCCTTTTTGGGCAAATCCTTCTCAAATCCTTAGCACCAGTGAACCTGAAGATCTGCCCAGTCATGCTTGGATTGAGAACCAGCTGTGTCTCAAGAGGTATGTTTCCTTCAGAAGCTGGATGACACACGTGGCTCTAAGTACTCAGGAAATGTTCACCAGCAAAAAGGAAGAGAGATCTGTCTCACAAGAACACCAGGATCTTTTTCCATAAGCTAAATTTTTACCTAAGATCTAAAGTAACCCAAGTATTATTTGGAACCCTTAGGTCCTTTATTTAGATTAGTACTCTGGGTTTGGTTTTTTTATAAAATGGAGGAGAAGGTATCATCTGCTTCTTTGATTGTAAGCTGAAAATTCACAAGAACTTCCTTAGTGCAAGCAGCTGAATCTATACAATTTTTTTTTAAGTAAGGAAAGTTCTTACTAATAGGGGCTTTTTCCTACACCAACGTGCTAAATATTAGGTTTTCATAAAAAAAAAGTCATTCCTATATGGTACATTTGCAGTATTACATGCATTCTAAGACATTGTGAGGATGGCACTTGTATTAAATTTTTTATTTTCTTTAATGAATGATGCAAACAATAGTGAATGCAACTATAAGTACTCTACACACATTCAGTTATTATCTCAAATGGTTAGATGGTTGCACAAAGTTTTAGTCTGAAGAGACAAGAGAGCAAGAACTATAGTCACTAGACCAAATTCTATCTTTTAACCAAATAAAACAGGAGCTATACACACGGTGCTGCCCTGTCACAGTAATGTTCTTTACAGGCTTTTCAGAACATCTACGCAACACTGACCAGTCCACCACACCTATGAACTAGTAGGGGCACACTTGGCAGTCTAAGAAGTCTTCATGTTTCAATTATTATCTTCAGAAACAAGCACATCAACAACAACAAAAATCCAAACAAAATAAAACAAACAAACAAAAACAACCAACCAACCAAAAAAAGGGATATACTCTCACAGAATGCAAATATATACAATAACATTCAGGTCTTTTAGAGGACATTCTCATTATTGCAATAAAGACTCTACAAAACTTTAAAAATAGTTTTCTAGTCAATATTAGGCATGTAGACTTGGAAAGTGACGGATATGATGCCCGCAGAAACAACTTGTTATCAAACATGTACTTGAAAATGTCACTAATTGTTATGTCTGCCTATGCATTTAGGCTAAATGTATTCTTTAGAGGTCTATAATGCGTAAAACTGAAAGTTCATGACTGTTCATTTTACCAAATACCACTACGGCCTTATGACAGTTTTTCTGAGTTATTGCAGCTGTTATCAGAATGAAAACCAATCTTTCCGCTTGCATGTTCATATTCCGCTGGTTTATTCAGCAAGGCTTAAGTGGTACCCTTAGGGCTGAGATGAACTCCAGCATTTCTCTCTAGAGACATCACAGCCAATGACTGCAGCACATCTCTCTCAGTGTTAACATGAAACAGAAAAAAGTTATTTTCCAATACATGACAAATCTCTTCTGTGAATGATTTATCCTTGCAGCCTAATCACAGTGCATGCTTGGAAAAAACCACACCTATTAAACACATCTCAAGTTACAGTTCAGTGACTGTTTCCTTGTCACTACTTTTTTAAAGTGCTGCAAATATATAAATGTTGTAACATCGTGGAACAAAGCGATGCTGCTTATACCACTACCTCAAATCAGTTTATCCAAGAAATAAATGAAACAAAAAAAAATTATAAAGCATTACGGATGGGTTTAATTACTTAAATGTGTCACTTTTCTAATAACTTTGATGGCTTCTGTATTACGAACTAAGAGGCAGTAACAATCAAACCAGAAGACAATAAATCATGTGAATTCTGAAGAAAATTTTACCCTTTCCTCCAAAAATTCCTATGAAAGTCCTTCTGAAAGCCCAACATCAAAAATCTACCACCTGTGAAAAACAAAACCCAACACATAAATCCCCATTTTTCTCAGCTAACAATTAAGAAATAGCTTCTAATCTTCCATGGCTATATTGTGCATGTAAGCATGAAAGGAGACCCTCACCATCAAGTAGGAAAGAAAATTCAAATTAAAAATGAAAGATTACAGAAAACTGCTACAAACCACAGACTATCTAGTAGCACAGCACTAGGGGAAACTCCTGGGGCAGGAATGAGCCAATTAACAACCTGATACTAATGTAAACATAAATATATTCTTACAAAGTACGGTTGAGCAAGTAAGAATAATTTTTAAATGATCTTTTAAAAAATATTTTTAATATGTATACAAAGAAAAGCATCAGGGTCATTCATGTCAAGTTTGAGGTTTTAAGCTTGAGTCCACTGGGCTAAAAAGTATGAATATATTGTTTTTCTTGTTTCTATTTTCTATAAGAATCTACAAAATGTTTATTTTCATTTTTGCAAAAATAACAAGCTTAAACTGAAACCAGACAGCAACAAACCCTCAGTAGTGATGAAATGTGTTCCTCAAACAGACATAGTATTTTTATCTTAATATTTTTCAGAGACAGAAATAACACATCTGTTCTTCCTACTGTATATTCTATAACATAATGAGGAATTTTTACAATATTATTTCCAATGTTCTCTGTACTATGGTACATTTCATAGTGTCATTTGAGTGATCTCAATAAAGCTTTCAGCATACTAAAACAGTGATACTACTGAAATCACTAAGTCTCAAAACACATCTAAGTCTCACAACTATGAAATTTCATTAAAAATAAGAAGCTACTATAATGGCAGGTGAAGATGTTCAGTGAATTTCATTTAGGCAAGTGATCAAACTTGATGAGTCATAAGCAAATTTACAGGTACTTTCTTTGCTATGCTGTTTTTTGTGCATTTCTGTATGTAAAAGAATATGGGTGGTTTTTTCCAGGGATATTGAATTCTACTGTATAAATTAAGACTTAAATTATTAACTCCTATATTGTCATTATTCAGTGATGTATCTTCCAGTGTTACAGTTTCTACCGAAAACAAGCTGGATTTATTACTGCTACCTCAATATCACAATTCTGTGATTGCTTGCAAAACAAGCAGGAGGCTATAACACAAATCCAGAAAATTCTTAGGACAATGGTTTAATCTAGAAAGCATCTGTTCCTAAACATCAATAAAAACTAAAACACTCTTGAATTATTTATTGCTTTGAGACAGAATAAATTAGACCTATGCTACATTTGACGCCGACACTTCTCAACAAAAGATTGTGCCAATGAAATAGCACTACGTGGGACAGCTCATTTTAAAGAAAATATTTTACCATTTAATTTCTTTCTCTATAAGTAATTTCATTTTCTATAGCTTGTTCATGAAAATAATTTTTAAAAACAAAACAAATGCTTATGGAAAACAGACTGCTTTTCTGTTCAGTTTTAGGGATCCTACTTCTGATATGAAACTTGCCTTATATGACCTGTATCAATTCCAAAGGTATTCCAAACTAGTTATTTTCAATTCAATAGCCTCCTGTTTCAATTTATGAACTTACAGTAAAAAGCAGAAATATAAAGAAAATACTAATATTGCGGGAATGAAAAATGTTTTAAAGATAGAGGATGCTATAGTTGATTTGAAAAAGAAAATTTGTCTAATATAAGCCCATTTTTAGAATCTACAACCACATAGGGAAACTGATCTGCCTCTTTCCTTTATGTCAGAAAATACATTTATCAGGTGCAGATCCAGGAAATTCAGTCCTCACAAAGAAGCAATCCAATCACCATGTATCAATCAGCCAAGTTGGAATGGAGCCAACATATAGCAAATAGAAAACTGTAAAAGATTTTTACTATTGGCAAGGCATGGAAGAACTGTGAAAAGTATTATTTATGTTGCCAGAAATGTGATATACACATATTTTTATTCTAGTAATTCTGATAATTCTGTCATTTTCATGACTACTATGACATTTTGCCAGAGCACAGAAATATTGCTTAAAATGTCGAGACCCTGCTTCTAGTTAGGTCCAAATGAGTCATACAGCCAAACCTCTGCATAATAACCCTTATTTAAAGCTTCCTCAGCCTATTAACTCCTTTTACAATCTAAAGACAAGTTTATATTGGATTTGCTCCTACACTAAGACTGTTATTCACTTCAATAGCCCATCAGTGCTTTTTACTTTCATGTATTTACAGTAAAATTCTCCTCTCAGAATTTTCATCTGGTAACATGAGTTCAGTGGATCTTTCCTGTGAGTCACATACAAGATACCAGTCACTGAAACTTATTTTTACATTTTTTGTGTTTATGTTACATTGTGGGACAGATTTGTTTTTGTAAATCCTGGTGTTAGGTCTTGCAAGGTTTCATTATCAATGTGTTGGGGTTTTTTCTCCTCAATTCTCCAGATTCCTTTTTCACTTTGCTGTTGTTATTTATATTCCACTGAACAAATTTATGGCAAAATAAAACTTTACATAGTGTCCATCACAAAGCCCTGGCAATGTGTGCTTGGCGACCTTTTCTCCAAAGCACTTTTTATATTATACCAAAGATAATAATATCAAGTTAATTACATTATGACCTTCATCTTTATCATTTTGGATAATCTTTCTGTATAAATTCATAGTAAAGACAACCATCAAAACTTTTGAATACTTCTATATGTGGACTGAAATGAGCATGTATCTAACTCCTTGTTCTGATGCTTAAAAGATAAACAGAAAAAGGAAATAACTCAATGGATAGCACATAATAACATACTATAGCTGTCTAGAGATTAAGCTATGAAACAATACACTCTACACATATTTTCAAATAATCATGGTATTTGTGCAGTGCTTACTTTCTTTGCATTCATTAACTGAAAGAGAGCATGAGGGAAGGGCAACCATCAAAACCAGATACATTTATTTTCTTGACACAGACTTATTACCCAATAATTGTTAGCTACAAAACAGAATACACCACTTAAACTTGTTTTAGCTATTTGAACTCCTTAGGATGTAACAGGGAGATTCCCAAATTTATATTCCTGGGTAGAAGGAAAGAAATTGAGAGCTTCTTTCATCTTTTTATAGCTAGGTGCTAGAATTTTCACAGGGAATCCATTGCTGAACCATTTAAATACATCCTCTCGAAGTTCATTCACTGTCCAGAGAGACTGCCTCAGCAGCAAATCAAAACTGCTCCACAATTTGCTCAGACCTCATAAGCTTCTATTAATGAATTATTAATCCAGTAATAAATAAATTAAACAGAATTATATTACGAAGTGCATAAGCATTGTGCACAGCAAAGAAGCTGCACACATCCATATATACAGGATTTTTCATTATTTGGCTCTTACAAGTGTCATCTGTCAAGCCACATATATGAGAATGCTCCAAGTAAATCACTCAAATTTGTACGTCTCTAAGTGATTTATTCCAGCTTATGCAGGTGAACCACCTGCTATAAATTTTTTAGACTTTAAACTGTTAAATGATTCGGTTTTGTTATCATTCTGATAACTTCACGGCAAAACTGATTTAAAAATAAAAGTATCTTCAACGCCTTACCTCTATCAGATTCAAGTCAATGTATTGAGATCCCTATGACTGTACCAACATTGTAGCAGAACAGAACATATCTACCTATAATACAAAATAAATTTTCCCCTAGACTGAAAACTGCTAAAATTCTGAAGGTATCTTTCTGTCTACTTGCTGTTATGGCTAACATTGCTATTATAACCTAATGAACATGACAGAATTTTTATTAGATGTTTCTAATAACTATTTTAAAACTTAGCCATTGCATTGCACTTCAATTTTCCACATAGAAAATGAAGACCTCTGTTAAATGGTCAGAGAGCACACTAAACAGACGTAATTTGGAAGATTTTAGAACAATGTGTTTTTTAGTGTTTTGTCAGTGCTTTGTCATGAGCTTTTTAGCCTGCAAACACCAATTACGTCAGGTCTTTTTCCTCAAATTTTGGAAAATGATAAGTTTTTTTTTCCCTTTTGGAAAATAAGAGAATACTGGAGACAAGGGGTGGGGAGCAACTTTCCCACCCAAGTAAATACACAGAAGGTGAAAACTGGCTGCACAATGTAAAAGACATAATGCAAGGAGTACATCCAGACCTCTTTCAGTTCCTCATTCTGGCCAGACAGGCTCCCTATATCTCATTTAATGGCCTCATTAGTGTAATCTGAGTCTACTTTCTGTGCTGGTCTAATTTCCTAGAGAGACTCAGCTACTGTTCTGCAAATGGATACAGGCTGGGGATGGGTGGTAAAACCTGGCTCAGTTTGTAGCCATGTGGAGGCAAAATTCCCAAATCCATTCTATGTCTCTCTGCAAACACACCAAAAGTGGAAAATGGCATCATCATACATCACTACAGAAATGTACGGCAGAATGTTCCTTTTGAAAAGGTTCACCTGTTAAGTTCAGAAAGGATTTTGCACCTCCAGTATATTACTGAATTTTTGTATGTATCAGAAAAAACTGTTTACTAATGACATCCATTAAAAAAGCCACAGAAGCAGAATAAGCCTATAAAACTGAAATGAGAGTTCAATACCAATTATTCCTTTCAGTTCAACAGCCTGAAACACAATGCTGTGTTGCTACAAGAGACTTTCAGGATGTTAGCCTCATTGACAAAGCTCATTATCTGCTTCCCAATGAACATGAGGGCATGAGAAGAAAAGAAAGAAAATATGTTAGAACACTTGACACCATGATGGCATTTAAAACTGCATTTGTTTTTTGGTTGGTTGGTTGGTTGGTTGTTGTTTTTTTTTTGTTTGTTTGTTTGTTTTAGTGCAGATTCAATTATTTCGAAAGCAAAAGCTTTTTTTTTTGTATGGATTGCCATGTGCTGTGGGACAGCCCTGCTTGAGCAGGGAGGCTGGAACAGATGACTCCCGGTGGTCCCTTCCAACCTGCCTCATTCTGTGACTCTGTGATTGGGTGCAGTATAAACAGCGGCACTGGTGTCGCTCCAAAATATCTCATTCCTGTGGACAGAACTTTCAGATGGAAGTATGTTGTCAAGGCTTTGTCACAAGATTTAAGTTTCTCTTACAAGTCTGCTTTGGTCTTTTATCTCCTGTGACTTGTGTTCTGTAGTATGTTACTTGTCTAGTTGTCTTCTTAGTTGTCATCTGCGTATTCTGTCCTAACCAATTCAATTTTATGGCACGTTAATATTAAAAATTCACTGATATTAGTGTGCATTTCGGTGAGTTTACAAAACCCACTATTTTTTATAAATATGAAAACTAATGAAAGATCATGCCTTCTCTTTGACACTGTAGCTATGGAATATCCACAAGGATGCCCATCAAGCAAACGTCCTAGGAGGACCTACAGACAAATCAAAATGTAGTGGAGATTCAAAGAAACTCCTCTAGCTGAAGCAGAATGTAAATACACAAAATACATATACCTTAACAGCAACTTAACAGCAAGTAAGAACATGCAGAACATGGTAACAGATTACAAACAGCACAGCACTTAGAGTGGACATAACAGAATTAGGGAAAGCATTGATGGCCTTTGTCCTCATGCCAAGTTTATGACAAAAAAACCCCAAACCAGGCACCCCCAACATCATCATAATTTGTAACTCAAATGGTAACCAAACTAATTCCACTACTATGCCAGTGGCTGAAGTAAAGAAACAGAGAGCATTTCCTTTGGTTTTTCTTCTTTATATTTTCTGAAGTAGTTGTCCTCCCTCATTCCCTTTTCTTCTTGGCTTTATATCATGAGACAGGTCGGCATTCAGATTTATCTGATATTATATCCAGTTGGCAAGAATACAACAGGAGACTTACTCATACAAAACCATCACCACTGAAGACTAAAGGACAGCTGGAAACACATCTCATGTTTTCATTTACTTTCCTTATTTACTTGCTTTTGAAAATTGCTCCTGTCCTAGATTGTGTAAACAAAAATTATGGACAAGAAAAATTAACTGGATTAGATTAAAATATTCTAAAAAAAAACGCCCAAGTTATTGCTACCCTTGCATCTGCAGAGGAAATGAACAAATAAACAGATATGACAATATCCTCTAAAAGGAAACAAAACCCGCTGAATGAAAAAAGACAATTCTGAAATATTAATTTAATGTCATAATTGATTTTTCCCACTGAAAATGGGAACACTCGCTGCATTTACCATCTGCTTTTGAATTTAAAGTTTCAAAATCAAGGCAGCACTGGCTTATACCAATTTCCAGCTGAAATATGAATAAGAGACACCAGTAAAACACTATATCACATTGCACCGTTGAAAAGTACTGAAATATTAATCATTATTAATGAAGTATTTTCATTAATAGTACTAGAATATAGCCAGGAAAATACATTTTACGTACACTGAGAAGCAAAGTTCAGCAATGAAGTTTAAAAGATTCTTGAAGATCAGAAAGGAAAGGATCAACTTCTATGAGCTTTTTCATTATAATCGTTAGACAAAGATAAATGTAGTGTTCTGGTGCAATCCTCTCTTCTGGTCATTGACAACATATGAAGAATTTTAAAACAATTTTTTTTCACTTCAGATTAGAATGCCAGATATCCATATATTTCCCCAAAATATTAAAAAATCCAATTATTAAGAAAAAGGAGACAAAATGGATAGTTTTATTGACCTAGCTTTTGAAAATGGTGAACTAATCAAAATCTTTGCAATCGTATCAGCAGCATGACTACATAAAATAAAAATCTGCCAAGTTCACACTGCATTATCAGGGTGTGCCACTTGGTAGAAGAAAAAAAAAGCTACATAGAAATCTGTCTGCCAGTAAGACCTATTCAGAAGCCACAGACCCATCTACTGGCTTGGAATCACCTGCCTGGAACTCAGCGATTCCCAACCCTTCTGAACAAGCCCACCTGGACACTTGCTATGGTTCAACAGGTCAGGGTGAACAGGGCTTTGAGCAACCTGATGGGATGAAAGATGTGCCTGCATGTCCCTGATGACAGACCTGTCCCTGTCTCCAATACAGAGAGCTGAATTACCCTTTTCATCATTACAGGCCCCACCTCACACACATGAAAGCACTTGATAAGAGTGCCATCGTTACTACTACTGCAAGATCAGCACAGGAAACATCCAAAGATGGCCCTGATAGTTATCAGTGTTTGTTCATCATGAAATCTAGAGCCATTACGAATACTTCCAGAAATGACACTTGATAATCGCTTACTTTGCACAACAAAGCACCAGGTGAGTACAGGCAACCTACAGACAGATCTTAGAAAATATACCTACAGCAACAGTAACCAAAAGTTATTGTTGTCATAAGCTTACAGCGGACAGACAGTGACAAAATCCCCCCTTCCCCAACTTCCTCCCCCTCAAAAAACAATAAAATCCAACCAAAACTAACTCTAACCTTGTTCCTTGCTGTAGGCACTCAACTTTTCTTAATACGTGTGTAGTAGTACACAGTGCCCTAGAACAAGGGAGTCTTTGCCCAAACTACTATCTTGCTGCATAAAGTAGCAGTTAATTATACTGTGGCTGTGCAACATAAAACAATTGCAAGGCATTCACAGGAAACAGTCATTAAAAGAGCAATATATAAAGTGCAGAAGTTGGTGTAAAAGAAGCAGTTTGTGGTTTTTTGAGGGGTTTTTTTTGGTTTTTTGTTTGTTTGGTTGGTTGGTTTTTTTTGTTTTTGTTTTTGTTTTTGGTTTTTTTTTGCATAATACACTGCCATTTTCTGTTTCAGGCAAAAAGAAAGCAGCTGTTTCACTCCAGACCACCAGAGCCACTGTACTTTATCAGCATTGTGGAATGACATTCAGCTTCAAAACCTTCCCTGTTTCTTCCTTCCCACGCATACAATACGAATAAATAATTTAATCAAGTATTCATCAGGAGAGGGAAATATCCTATTAGACAGTGCCTGCATTCCTTCCCCCTCACTTCTTTGCATCTCTCAGATCTCCAGCAGTATACATCCTTCTTTTCAGCTTAGCCAAAAACGCAGGTCTACGAGTTTAAGAAAAATAGAAACTTACAAGTATCTGCAAATTCACATACAACTTTGTAAAACAAAAAGTGAATACATACCCATTATAAACGTAATGTTACAGTTTTTTAAAAAGAGCCAGAAATTTCACACTGCAAAAAAAAACTAGAATGGTACTAAAACAATAGCACTTTTAAAAAAACAGTTACTAGAGACTTCGTCAATTAAACACCCAACTCCACCAGAAAGATACTAGTGAGCACATATCACCATGATGCAAAAAGCAGGGAAAAGGATTTTGTGGCTAGCTGATTTGCTGGTAAACACATCTACCTCTCTTAAATTGCTTATAAAGTACAAAGCTACTATCATTTGACACATTCATCCAGAGATGGGAGGAATACCGTCCTCAATTGACTGAGTGGGAGCAGATGTTAAACAGAAGAACTTGAAGATCATTCTTATTTACTATTTTCTGAAAGTCATTATTTTATTCTTTTTAAGCATTCATGTAGCAGTAGTACATCATCACTTCATAGAAGGACAGAACTGTGTTTAACTTTAGTGTAAAGACAAAGATATAGAAATAACAAAAAATGCCTCTAGTGACCAGATGGAAGGAGAACGAAGGAAAAAAAAGACAAAATAAGTGATCATGACTATTAGGTGTTCCAGACAAAAGGACTTTTCTTTCATTCAATTTACTTAATCTAATTTAAAAAATAATCTTTTTTATACCACAGAAACTGCTACAAAATATCATCAAATATTATCTCAAAAACGTCTTAAATCTTGCCTATGACAGTCTTTGTCTAACAAAAAGAACTGAGAATTGATATATCACTTGAAAGACACATAACAAACTTAAGTCATTAAGATTGTAAATAACAATTATCATAACAATTCTCATTGATTTTACTTAATTATAAAATCTTTAACAGTCCTGCAAGGCATCACTCTAATTTTGAAGTATCTTTTCCCACCAAAACTGAGGGCCATACTATTAATGAAGTTGAACTTGAGAGTAAGTGAAGAGCTCTGTTTATAAAAAGAGCCATATAATTTTTTTTAACCAGGGAAAATGGAGTAACTCCTTCTTAAAAATACATGTTAGCCTGCAAACAGAAAAATAAGCTTCCAAGAAACAGGATCTGAATCCAAATGTAAGTTAATTAACATATTTTTCCTAACAAAAGTGGTATACAATATAGAGCTCAAAATTATTTCTCACAGTAGTCCACTATATAATGTATTTACAAGCCTGGAAATCTCTTGTGCAGGCTATGGAAGAAAGACAGGCTATGTTGATCAAGACAATTGTACCTAACAGGCCTGCCTACAGGCAGAGGTCAAGCAAGCTACTATCTTACATCCCCTAAGACAGACCATGAGATCAACACAAGTTCAACACAACTCAGCACCTCCGCTGTTCTACACAAAAGGTGGAGTCCAAGTCCCAAGGCAGAAGTACTGTAACAGAAAAGAAATTTTATTTTCATTGGGATAGAAGAAAAAAAATTACACTACGAAAACCGGTATCTCCTACCCAGTAAGGGGCTCTATTCCTGGATGCGATCCCTCTGACCGCTGAACCTGAGGTCTCTATTTTAATAAAGATCTTTCAGATTTTGATGGATTGATATGGAAGACAGTCACCTTCCTGTTACCCTTAATATGAGGTGACTCCAAATATGAAATTCCTATGTCCCCACTGCTCTTTCTGTAGACATGTTTACTTAGGTAGTGCCTTCACACATTATTTTCTTCAGGAAGTACCACCTCACTGAGCCAGTTGTTAGAGCCCACCCTCTCCTTCCTGCTGCCTTGGTTGGCCTGTATGTAATCAAAGACAACCAATATAAGAAATAATCTATACAGTAATTCAGCTCTTGAATAATGACCCTCCCATTCCCCCCACCAACTATCTAGGTAGGAAAAACCCTCAAAACTTTAGCACACCCTGTGCACCAGAAGAATAAATCCAGTCAAACTTGCAGCAAATCAGAAGGTCTGGGATTTTTTCTCAACAGAATGCTGCAAAGCCTTCATAAGCAAATTGCAAATAAATGTATTCTAAATGCTTTCTTCTGTCTCTTATTGCACCAATTAATCTGGCTGTACATACTAAAAACACCACAAAAATTGCGTATCTTCAAAGAATTGAATTTATTTAATTTCTTTTGAAGTTTTCTCTTGAATGTAAATGCTGCTGTAAGAGAAGGATTCCCAGACAGAACCAGGGTGGAGATACGAAAGCTGAACAAGCACATAAAAACACACCCATCCTTGATCAAGCACAATCTTGATGCTGAGCAAGCATGCAGCTCCCAAGCAGCAGGTCCCAGAGAAGCCACTGATGGATTTAGGGCAAAAAACCACAAGTCCCTACTAAGTGCAGACCTTCAAAATAAACATTTCCATACTGGCAGGCCAGCTGCTCAGAAGGCACATTTCTCATTATTATAAAGAATGTGCATGGTAGCTGATCAAGCCAGATGGCCAAGAAGTACACTCACATAAATTATTTGGGTACCAGAAACAAAAAGATCCTTCCTGGATGCTGTCTGATCAAATATCAAACATTTCCTCTAGACATGCAGCATGAGAGCTGAACAACTGTGTCTCACCTGGGAGGGAAATCACTGCAATGGGTGGAGACAGCTGTGTGCGGGTACACCAGAAGGAAAGGGTGGCTATGGTAAGAGATGTGAGGTGTGAAAAGGTCAATAACTGGTAAAGAAATTGTGTAAAGAAAAGAAACACAGCAAATGCAGTAGGAAGGGAAATATGCAACCTTTATACAAATCTGTATAACCAGTCTAACCACTGGTATATAAGGTTTTTATACACACCAAAAATAGCTGGGCAAAAAAATTCTCAGGGATGTTGTAAATATTCCAAGAAGTATATTATATATATGAAACCTGGAAATACAATAAACCTGGAGCAAAACCTGGAAACCTGGAGATACAATAACGAACACAGTAAGACTTCAAATTGCACACTTTAGGAACAAAAAAAAAACCCCTTATCAATGATACTGCAGCAAGATAAATCAGTATCTCTAAAACATTGCAAAGTTATATGCACTTTAATATTAAATCAAAGTGAATTTCAAGATTGTGGTTGGTTATTTGGTTATTTTTCCTCTGTAGTATATCATCACTGATTATCTACCCATTTTCATACCAGGATAATGTGTTCAGTAAATCACAGTTGTCCACACACAAAGCCAAACAGGGAGTCAAACACAAAAAGGTTCCCTATTTTGTCCCAGAACTTGGTGGTGGGAGCACCCACAGGACAGAAAACAACTAGAGATGACCTGCCAGCTCCTACTTTGGCAAGACAAATGGCATCCTCTCTCTATATCCTGGCAAGCACACTGGGCATAGCACCAGTACCCAGGGGACCCCAGCACTGCCCACTCCCACATGCAAGGGACAGCCACTAGAGAACTCGTGCCCCAGCCCCTCTGCACAAGTAGGTAACACTGCCAGGGCACAGAGGGATGCTTCATGTCTCCTGGCTACTCAGGCCCCTCTAAGATATGGCAACTTTCAACAAGAATTCAAAGTCCAAACATACAGGATAATATTGGATAAAGGTTCTGTAAATGCATTATCTGAGAAAGTTTCAAGCCAAAAAAACCCCCAACCTAGATATATACACCACTAGTTTCATCAACATAGTGTTAACCCAAGAATCAACTAAACTTGTAGATACAGAAGGGACTCCCATTTCATATAAGTCACAAATGTGTCACAAAAGTGCATGAAAGAGGTTTGCGGAAGCATTGTTGTTGTTTATCCTTACTTAGCTTGTTAAATTGCAGGAAGAAAATTTCATGGTGAAATTTTCAAAGAGTCCTGACAGAAAACATGACAAGACGTCTATGAAAACAACTGTATTAAACTTAACCTGCTCACCTATGAAAATAGTCAAAATTCTGTTGGAGGGGGGCTTTGTCTAGCACACAACTGCATGCAAGATGATTTAATTTTTCTTTTAAACTTCTGCTTTGATACTGAACTTCTAGAGTGGACTTCTTCCACGACTTTAAGAAAACAATTTATATTCACCTTATTATATCACAGGGGAAAATGCAACCAATACTTAGAAATTTGAGAAAGTGTTAGTCTTCTAGCACGAAACCAACTAGTTAACAGTGATAGAAATCTTTACAAGAGGAACAAGAAAAATAAAGGAAAATCTTCATTCTGTGGTAACAGACCAATGTACTTTGGACACAAGTGCTTCAACAGCACAATCACTCAATATTGAGAATGACTCAACCCTCTCTAAGGAGCATGACATCTGTGATTATTATTGATAAATACATCCTTGTCCTGGACTGAGTTTACAATTTATTTCAACAGGAAAGGAAAACATTTTTGAAGATTAAATTATACCCTTTCTGTCTCCATGTGTTCTGGATTATATGCACTTATGCAGTCCCAAAGGACATGCTGCAGAAGGCAACTCAACTTAGCATCCCTGTAAAAAAATTAAATGAGGCACACATGTGCTTAAAGGATTAGATCCAGGATTGGTATGTTTCCTTGGGCTGGGACAAGATGGAATGTCTTCTACATGCTATCACTGCTTATTAGTCGTGAGTATGTATTAACAATAAATTACATTTGCCTATATGAAGAAAAACAAAGTGTTTACATTACCTCAAAGCTTCATCCTTGCCTCAAACAAGAGAAACAAGTTTTACAATAAAATTTTGAAGGCAAAAGCTGTCAATAGCTATACTGTACTGCTGGTAATAAGACCGTAGGCTAACAAAATCCTTTTAAAAGCCCACAAAATTGTTCCTGTCTTATACTATTTATCTGCACTTGGCATTCCTTTTAATGTGCACAATTTTAAAATCAACAAATCAACAAATATTTTCCCATTTCCATTTCTCTCTGTTGAACTTCATCTGCAAACACTGAATAATGTTTTAAATATGGAAAGGGCAATGTTTGCTTTTGTGTCTCTTATGAATAATATAAAATTAACTATCAATGCCTAAGATTTACACAAAACTTGTATTTTCATCAAATCTGCGCTCATATAAACTTCAGCTAAATACACCTTCAGAAGACCAGTTAAAAACCACAGTATTTTTAAACAAATGTAAGAAAGAAGAAAAAAAATACAAGAGCCTACATGAAACTATCCTCTTGAATCCCTAACAGAAATGACAGGGATGGAGTGTGGGTGAAGTGGTGGGTGACAACAAACCCCTTGGGCTGCCTAATGGCCAAGCCAGCCCTCGACAAATCTTGCAGAATCTTGTACACACCTCCAACCACCCCAAATCTCAGTACGTGATGCACACACAGAGCTCTGCCTTCCCAACCTGACACACCCTTTTCCATCAGGACCAGCCAAGGAGCCGCTGCGTTTCACACAGTGAGATCAGAGCCAGCATACAGGATGGATTCTTCCTATTTGCCTACAACAGCTGTGTTTGGCAAACAACAACAACATAGCAACTGATCAGATTCTAGTAGAAGTAGATTTCAGTCCACTTAGAACATGGAAAATGTTTACACACACACACAATTGACATAAAAATAGCAGTGTCAGAGCAGCCTTGCATTCCGTATGAAAATTCACACCTTAACAGTGCTGTGGTGCTATGCATCGAATGGTAAACATGTCATACAGTAACACTCATTTTTGGGGCGGTTGGTGGCTGGTTTTTGGATGTTTTTTTGGTTTTTGTTGTTGCTAACTCTATTTATGCATATTTGCTCAAGCTCAACAAGTTCAACTAGGAAAATTAGTAACAAATCTACCCTTCCACAACTTCATTTGGCCTTTTGCATCCCACTCAGACTGTAAGTCTTTTTATTATATTCCAAAAAATATTAGATATTTTGGTGAACAAAGAAACATTAGCTACATTGGAGTCCTCAAGTTAAATGGTAAAATGTGATTTTACAAAAGGAGAGGGAAAGTGTACTGAAATTAATTTTTGTGACTTAAAACTTCCCAGTGAGTGCCTTTTCATAAATCAGCCACGCACTTTTGTGTAAGGGTTGTTCCCATCATTTGTTTTCCTACTGAGATTTTGTTTTGAGGCTGAAGCAGTACCACTTGTGGAAAGCAAGAAGTCCACTTTTGTAAATGACTACTCTTTGCATAAAAGTCTCGACAAATCAGTTTGGTTGAACAAAATAACTTTACTGCCCCTGAACTATAAGCTGGAATGCCAAAACTTTAGAGTTAAGGTAATAGGTGCATAAGAAGGATTAATGCATTGGTGTTAATTCTCTACATGAATATCCAGCAGATAAGGCTGCCTGAGAGGAAAACCAGCTGTTCTACCTGGCTTTTCCTGTTGCTCTCTCCTCTGTGTGCTTCTTCCATCTTTCCACAGATGTGGTCACCACTGCTTAGCAACCAAGGGGACATGATGACACAGAGGAAAATCCTCCATCTAGAGCTCACCCTGCACCACCTCCACGGCAGCAAACTACCTTTCACAGCAAACTAGGAAGAATACGTTTTCTTTGTTACCTCAGAGGAACCAAGTGGGACCTCAGATTTAGCTTGATGTGAGATGACTTTTCTTTCTTTGGTGGGTGCACAGGTGAGAACTTAAGCTGGAGGAGAACCTGAGAGCTGTCGGTAAAACAGCTCCCCAAATGCTAATGCCCGGTAAATAAACAAATAAATAAGTATAAGGAAAATTTAAAAAAGAAAAAGCTCCCATACAGCGGGGATGGGGAAAGGAAAAGCGAGGACAAGAGACTTAAACAAATACGCTCTCTACTCTTACTGAAGTGCTCCAGCCGCCCTCCAGGGAGAGGCCAGGCAGCTTAGACCCAAGTCCGGGCAAGACCCCGCGAGCGCGCCGGCGGAAAGGCCCCACTCACCTCTGCCATGCCACAGGTAGGTGCCGTCTGGGCGCTGCCGGGCGCCGCCGGCTCCGCGTCCAGCGCCGCCCGCCCGCTCCGCGCTGCA
>VZRZ01007419.1:366698-454550 GCA_013398175.1 Climacteris rufus | reverse complement strand
AAAAAAAAGGAAAAAAAAAAAAGGCACTAATTCCCTGCAGTATTGTTATTGTAACAAATGTTGCTCTGAATAACACATATTCTAAGAAGCTGTAACTTAGCACACAAGACAGTGTTACCTGATTTCAGTGACTACAAATGAAATCCTTTAGATTTCTGTATGCATTTAAAATTGAATGTTAAACTGACAGAGATCACACATGGAGGGAATTTTTTTTTATTTTTTCCTCCTGTCTCAAAACTTAACCCAAATAAAGGGAGTTTTCCACTTTTTTCAATGTTCTATTAAGTTATTTCCATTTTTTTTCATTTTCCTCATCGTTTCACCATTTTAGTGATGATGCACAATTCCTTTCTGAAGACCTTGTCTATGCTGAAATTTGTATTTTTCAGTATATGTTACTATAGCAGTCATGTTTGTCTTAGGGACAAACAGTTCTGTAAAATTCTAGAGAATGATGATTATGTAGTAGGCAAATAATGACAGTGCTTTTAAAAGTAATGTGCATTATACAACCAATAGATTTTCTTACAACACAGAATGCTAAATTAATATTAAATATGTAATTTGTTATATTAAGTTGAAATAGGTCATTCAAAAGCATCCCCACACAGCAGTAGTGTTTTTCGTCTGTTTATATAACAACATCTACTGCAATCCGCTACTTGGCTGCAATTACTCAATGCTAGAGTTGCACAGACAATGAGTACAGATTACAGTTACTTTACTTATTTGGTCCCTGTTTTCCCAAAGCCTTAGTGATGCATCATAATAATAATAATACTGCGATGATTACTATTTAATACAAATATTAGGACCATAACTATAATTGCTAATTAATAAGTGAAAAGTGATGGGGTTTATCAGAAAGTTCATCCTGTTTCCATGGGAAGAAAGTGAATTGCAATATTTAATATGATAGCACCACTCAGTGTTCAAAGTGGATATGGCTTTGTAATCAGTACATTTCTTAGCAGGTGCATTGCCACCTGAAGAGAAACACTGTACTATTTATAATTTCATTAATCCTATATATGAGAGAAGTAAAGCATGGATACAAACATGAGCTGAATAGAAACATATTGGAAGAAAAATATCTAATACCTATCTTGCTATAAATCACCCAAATGGAAGCATTAAAGAATGGAAATCACTAAAGTTTAATAACATCATCTTTTCTCCAAAGGCTAAGAAAGAATTTTTGACCTGTGTAGTCCTTTAGTTCCTTATCTGCTTGGCTACTTACAATAGATCATCCTGAAGAACAGACTTACCCTCTGCCCACGCTTCCCACTGAAGAACATTATACCATATAGTCTGCTAACATTTTATTCATGAACATGATCAGCAAGGAGACAGTCAATAATTGGTTTCAGAAAGTCTTGGGTTGGCATTCAGCCATGTTAAAGTCAAAATGCTTGTATTAATGTCATGGCCATTACAAAGATTAGATATATGGGAAATTAAAATTATCCTATTTTCTTCTCCAGCAATCCTTTTTTCTGTCAGTAATGAAATATTGCTGTCTCGGGAGCTGCTTCAGTGATGTCTCTGCAGTGCACCAAGATCAGCAACTTCCTCAACAGTCAGAAACAAATAAATTTCCATCAGATTTTTAAAAAATGTATTTATATTAATCATCCCTTCCTCTTAGTCAGTAATTGTAAATTTTCTGTAAAAATTGTACCCCCAGACTTCACTACTGACATTGTCCAGTTAAGTGTTTCTGGCATTATATTGCCTACCTTCTCCTGACTTTGCTTTACCATACATCCTATATTTTAAAATTAGCATGGCACCCTATAGTGGAGTTGTTATGACAGTGTATGTGATGACAGTGGTCTAAGAATTCAAAGTCAAATTCAATGCAAGATGGTTTTTAATGGAATGAGTCAATATTATAGACAATATATGTGCCAAAATATGTAGTAAGTAAATAAATAGCAGTAAAGCCAAAAGTACAGTGTTATGAAATACTGCTGCAGCAGCCTCAGGTGTAGTTTCAGCAGACTCCGAATTGCTGTTTCAGCAAAATGCTTACTAATTGTAGAAAAAAAATTCTTGCTGGCTCCATGCTTCCTCTGCTCTTCCACAGTGTATCTACCACTGGCTTGAACTAAAGCAATAGTGGGCTATTATCACTGAGGTATTAAGATCTTTTTAAACCCGAAAATGAATTAGAATATAGCTATGAAGTTATCTAACTTAAAAAAAAAAAAAAAGATACTGAAAAAGTAAGCAGCAGTCAAAATTTCCAATTACAATTTTTCCCGTAGTACACCCATTCCAAAGCAACATAGAAGGAGTATCTGAAAGGTCTCACTGACCTGTGGTGTCAGTGGGCTTGGAGACTCACAGAAAACACTGTTCAAGACAATGGATTGAATTAAGGGAATTAATGTACTGCTTTCATTCTTTCGCCACTTTCAACAGCCCACCAACAGTGGTCTCCAACTTCCTGCTCAAGACTTGCACACTGATTTATCTTATTTTACTAGAATTGTCATCCACAAATACATCTTGTTTACAGGAGGCTGAATTGACCTTGACTTCTTTTTGACTATAAGGACTTCTAAAGAAAATTAGTATTTTTAAAACATCTTTTTTTTATTGCTTCATTTTTGGTCTTGATACGAGTGAATAAGCCAACATTGTAGAGAGATCAAACTAAGGATTTAGTGCAAAATATGATTGGATTGCTTCACACTTGCAACCTTTGAGTATTGATTTTACTTTTGAAACACACAGTTTTGTGACCTCACTATAAAACCAAGAACAGGAAAAGAGGATAGAAAAATGTATTTTGCAGAAGTATCATAACACACACTTAGCTATGTATGTGAAGACTGCATCCTATTCTGTCTGTTCAAAGTAACAACATTATCACCAGTAATCCTAAATACCAGTAGACAAGCCAGTCCTTTTAGACAAGCTGAGCAGACAATTCTTTAGTCACTTAGCATCACAGGTACTTTCCAAATTTCACATTATTATCTATCAATTTCTTACCCCCTTCCAGTTCATTAATTCTTTAAATGGTGGGGACAGAAGTTTTCCACAAATGGTTTCAGTAAAACTGCATTTGTTTGTCAGAATAACTCCAACTGCAGCTTTCTATTTACACTCTTATTAAGCAACAGGTAAAATGTACTACACAGTAGAAAACTGTATAAAATACATGAGTGATTCTTAGAGATCCCCAAGCAGTTCTTTTTTCTCTTGAACACAAGCTACTTAGAACATTAGATATTAAAAAGATATAAGCTTACTTTCAATATTCAATACTATCAATGTTACCAGTGAAGAAAAGATGTTCAAAGATGTTTAAGCCTTGGTTAAGCAATTCATTAATACATTAACATCTAAACCACTCTGCTAAATTTTGAATATTAATAGAAATATTAATACAGTATTTCAGTATCATAACTGATTAGTTTGACCTGCAGTATAGCATCAAATCTCACCTGGATATGGCTTGGATTTTGCATGTATCTTTCCAGTCACATTACACTGATGTGTCCAGATGAAAAATCTTCTGCATTGCTGCCTATATCTGTGATATCTGTTTTATCTGTGAGGATGGAATTAAAAAGACTGGAAAATTTTGGATAGATTAAAAATATTACTAGCATTAAAATTGTCATTTTATAAGCACTTTTAGAGTAGAAAGAAAACAAAAAAATAAATTTTTAACAATAAATAATTTTTTATTATGAAATGAAGAAAATATTTCTACTCATAAACAGGTTTGTAGAAATCTCCATTTCACAACCACATCAATGTGAGCATTTATATCAATTTCCAACATGAAAACATACAGACTAATGCAGATGAAGTTGGATCTACTTTACATATATGAAATGCATACCTGTATTCTGCCTTAAACCCTAAATAAGTGTAAATAAATTAATAATGAAAATTTACATGGGTGAAGATTAGGTGCTTTTAGAAATTTATTTATTTAAATCAAGCCATTCACATTTATTCTCTTTTTTCCCCCATATGTTGATAAATTTTTTCATTCCATCAGTTTTAATTGTACCTGCACAATTTATACCTGTAATTGAAAGAGAAATTTAATTGTTGAAGTCAAAGGCAAAACTGCCCTAAAGAGAAATATTTTCATAGGACCATTTGAAGACACAAAATGCTTATTTCAAAGAAAGTCTCTGCTTTCTCAATTAAATGTTTTGCTACTTCTCCACCTGCTGTAGTTATTGACTACAGTTACAAAACTGCTGTGTTGTTTTGTAAAATAAACCGTGTCTAGTAAATCCAGTAAAAAATCTTGGAAACTTCACCCGGACTTTGTGCTCCAATCTCCATAAGAGGGCACCCTCACCTAACAGCAGAATTGTATTTTTAGAAAGGCCTTTCTAAAAGCTTTTGAAAGGGAGAAAACCCTCTGGAGAGCATAGTGAGATAAAAAGTTACTAAATTATCCTCATTGTCATTTTAGTGCTGAAAAGGCTAGTCAAATTTAAGCGTGCATTAACTCTTTATTGGCATTTTCCTTTGGAACTTTTTTGCAGTTTCCTCACAGTCTGGAAGTTAAAACTAGACCACCAGTATTTGAAAGCTCTTTAAGTATTGTCTAATAAAATGGAGTTATTTAACCAAGACAGACTTGCTAGCAGGAGCAAGGGAGTCTAGCTAACATGTCCTCAAGCAAGAACATTTCAACACCTACTTTGTTTTATCTTTTATCTTACCACAGTAATTTCAGGTTTTCTAACTTTGTTGATTGGCAGCCAATATTGACAAAAGTGTTACCCACCATGTCTAGTTCAATTACTACTACTACGTCTGTGACCATGTCATTGATAACATTTCCATGGTAGAAAGTGTGTAAACAGTGGATAAAATTATTTCCTTTATAAATTGTCAATTTTAAATTACCATGAAGATGTATATCCATTTGCTAGGGTGTCCAGAAGAAAGAAATTCTATTTAAACATGTCAGAAAGGTACTTCAGTGTGTTTCAGTTGCAATAAAATACTGCTCTGCCAAGAAATTTCAACATTTTCACTCATCTGCTCCCCTACTACTAACAACAAAAACATTTCCATTTACACTGATTTTAACTTCCTCTGCTGACCTTCACATATTCTAGGGTTTTAGGATGCTGAAGATAGAGTTTGGGTACTGCTAGTAGGATACTTGTTTCAAAAGCGTTTTTAACATATCACTTTTGATTGCACCAGGAGGAAGACCACTGGTGGTTTTAAATGCTAAAACAGTCTGGCTGAGTGTCTTTTATGGAAAGAAAAGGAAATTGACATTTAGGCAGGGTAGACTTTGTCTCTGAAGTTCCACTCAAATTAGAGAAACAGCAGGTATTTTTGAGTGGCAGTTTGCATACTTTGTAGATGGTCACAGAAAATTTGTAGCTGTAACTGCTTTGCACTTTTTCAAATTGGACTGTAGGTCTCATTTCATCCACTCAGAAACTGAAACAAAAAAAAGCAAAGCAACTCTCTGCAGAAGACTTCTCCCTCTTGCTGCACCCAGCATCATCCATTCCACTAGCATCATCCATTCCACTTTGCCAGCTTCTAGAATACTTTTTACTACTTTAATATTACTTAGTTATATAATCTATGTTAAAAATTCATATATAAAATCTAGTCAAAATGTACAAGTTCTGTTATCGTTATACATGTTTTGTTCCATTGTTCTAAATACTGGAGTAATCAAACACTGCATGTTAACCATACATTGAACCAGAGGATTATGAATATCTAAATATAGTGGTTGAGATCTAATTTGTGCTTATGCACAGCTGTGTAACAGCTGCTTTTGAAGAGGATTGCTCCAGTTTTCCTTTAGGTGGATGGCCACACAAACTGATTTACTACAGAGGAGTGCAAGAAAACATTTGCCCTCAATTTCACACATACCTAATCATGCATCATTCCCATAACATTTTTACTAGCAATAATGGTTGAAAAAAGATTGAGGAACACTATCATACAGAAACGTTTAGATTAAAAATATAGGGCTACTGAATCTTTAACAAATGTTTATTATTTAAATATTAATCCAAAATTAAAGTGTGCTATATGCCAAAAAAATGCTAGTTATCTTTTAAAGAATTTATTTTGTCCTTTGCTGGATCCACTTCAATTTCTCATTTCACAAGTTCTGAAGACATCACACATTTTTAAAAGGCAAAATATGTATGAAATATGGTAACTTTGGAATTAGGAACTTAATGCAGCAGTAAAATCATCATATCTAAGACAGAGGTTTAACAAGATAGAGAGGGTCCAAGAGCACATCTTTCATGAGTCTCTGATTAGATGTTTACGTGAGTACTATAAGAGGGATGGCAACATAAGCCAAAGAGGGGCCAGCAAATTTCAGTTTGTGCAGCTGTCAGAAAAACAAATAAATGCTGGTGGCCATCATATTTATGCAAAAGAGAAACAGACCTTCTAAACAGGCATTTCAGACTGTTCCAGAACCAAAGTTTCTTCATGGGCTTGCAAACTGCCTTTTGCATTGTCTAGCTTTGAATACATGTAACCAGGGACTAATTTTCCCTGTCCCCAGATTTAATGTCATCAAGACCAGACATCATTTGTTGTTATGGTCTCCCAAGTACAGTAACACAAATGGGCAAAATCCCCGGAATTCATAATAGATTTTGTTTCTGTCTATGTATTTTGTTTACATCATTATCCTTGTTACACCTTTATCAAAAAATATGACTACTAAGACCTGGTAGACAACCACGTGTAATACAGTGTTTACATTAACAGGACAAAAATACTAGTAGTCTAACAAACTTACAACTATTAGTATTATAAAGATGAAACAAGTTATTTGTTACACAGTTTAGGGATTTTTTTTCCCCTTTTACTCAAAAAGAACATATAAAACACTTAAGTTACCCATGATATCAACAGACAGCAATTTATAATGTCCTTCATTTACTTTTACTTCCACAGAGCTCTTATTCATCTTGGAGAGCATTGGACTGATTTTCCTGAAGATGGAAAACTCCGATTTACAGCAAAGCAAGCTTTCCTTATCTCCAGGATATGTGGGGATCTTGGGCAGACATATAGTTCAGTCTCAATACTTACTCATTCTAACCAGAGGTCAAAGATTAAAGTGGTGACAATGCTTTGTGTGCCCACTGGAAGTGGACCTGCACTGCAACAGCAGTGGTCCTGCCTCTCAGTGCAGCAGCAGGTTGTAGTGATTATCCCATCTGTCTTTAATGGTACCTTGAGTGCTCCCAGGTGTGCATTGCACCTGACAGGAATACAACAGCAGGGCCATAGAGAGAATGTCAGTAATCATAAAAAGCCAAATTTGACCTAGTTACCCAGATATGAGTAGCATCTTATTTTCAAGCAGCAGAAGTGGATTACACGCCTTATCTATATAAACATGACAGATAAAAATAACAGGAATTTGGCAGGCGAGCCAAAAGGACTGCTATAAATTTGATTTTGGAGAAAGGTGAGAGAATGAAGACAGGGAAGAGATAGCCCCTCTCTTGGCTTATGGCCACCTTCTCTCCAGCACTGAATATTCAAAATTGTCACTCAGTTCAACTCGACTCAGGCAGTAGGACAGGAACCAATATAGCGGGGGATTTGCTAAATAGTGCCTGTGAGGCTTTACTAGCAGCATCTACCCAATGTGAACTTCATCTTCCCTTAAGTGCCTGTCAGGTATACCATACCACACATTGAACACACTGTTCTTATCACACCACTAAATAACTCACACTGATGGCACAACCATTCTGGTTCCAACAAGGTTAAAGTACAGCTGAGATATTTGTTTGTTCCACTAATTATTCCAACCCATCCAATATTATCAAGCTAGAGTACTAACTTTCATATAACAGACATAAGCTTTTATCTGCACAGCATCTCTCTTTGCTTTTAGGAATGCTCAGCAACTGGAAAGCCTGGCAAGTCCACTAATTTACCTGGTCTCACACTTTCAGAGAGAAGCATACAAATAGGTGGAAAGCAGATTCACAGGCTGTGAGACAAAGAGGGTTCCCACATTAAAGAAAAGAGAAGCAACCCAGTCTCTTTCATAAATGGATTCCACTTTTAAAGGCTTGAGTGTAGGAGAGCTGCGAGCTGTTTTGAATTTTCTGCTAGTAACTGCAAGATGAAAGTCTTGGGGAAACATAATGAGACACTATTTCTTAGCAGTCCCTCTCCATCAGGAATTTTCTTTTCAGCAAGGGCTTTCTAATCTAGCTTTTGTTTCAGAGACTGAAACCAAACAGAAAAAAAAAAATGGAGCATTTGTGCTATGAAGACAGCTAGATCCTCAAAGGGGATTGCTGTGTTGCTGGAGAGCCTGAGCTTCCAGATTAATATCAAAGGATTATGATTGCTGAAATACAGTTAGCTGAAAACAGGTTTTTTTCCATTTTTTTTCTTTATTTTCTTGTGCAGAAAGATGCATTCAAGCATTCTGAACAAATGGCACTTTGATCTCTTTTGTGGACTTCTGTCACACACAAATCAGAGAGTTCCTTTACTGGTACTAGAAGACAAATTCCTCTGTTCAGTGAAATTGCATTATTTTCAAAGACAGAATTAGAGACATTTATAAAAACATTAAACAGTATCATTTACTGATCATGCTTTCAATACAATGTGAGTAGTTGATCACATCATGAAAGAAAGAACAAGTTGCAGTACTTAGGCAGAAGACAAACTCTATGGAGCAAGTTTGAGGGGACAAACCAGAAGGAAAACTGGAGGGAAGATTAAAGAATAATACACAAAACAAATTTTTGTAGGAAACAGAAGATATGAGATTAAAAAAACTCATGTAATTGGGAGCCTTTTTGAGAACACACTTAAAATTACTTCAAAATAGATCTGGTCAGACTTTTCAAATTTCATTCCATTGGGAAAGTTTTCACTCTAAATCAAAGAGAAAACCCAGAAACTGTGAAGCTTCCCATGGGTATGAAATTTAGTCTGTCTTGTTTCACTTCACGTCACTTCACGTCACTTCACGTCACTTCATGTCACTTCACGTCACTTCATCCCATCCTTGGAAGTCCTTCTACCGATTTAATTCCTAGCACCAATGAAAATCTACTAGCAGAGTTTCTGATCCTGAAAAAAACTAAGCACTACTGAGCTCTTAGTACAGCTGTGATCCCTAATGTGCAAAACACTGCATTGACAACTACAACCACATCATGAGCAAGAGTACTTAGAATTCTGTTGTGAAGAAGACAACCTAGAAATGAAGAACAGATAAAGACAAAGCTAAGGATGCAAGAATCTTCACTGAGATTATGGCAGCAGGAGTTCTCCAAGCACTGGAAGTTCTGGTTCGGACTTCTATGCTGGATGTGTTCTTGAGTTTTTGCAGTAACTTTAAGTAGTGGTACATGCAGACTCTACTGAACAGAAAGAATGCAAATTTACCCACAGATTTACTAAATAAGACCTGGAACAAACGAAAAGCATGCAACTGCCACAGAAAATAGTACAACGTAATTTACTCTCAGTGGCTTTGATAAAGAGAATATAATAATCATTTTTGTTACAATGCCCTCAGAAGATAGGATTAACCCATTTCTGGTGAGCCATATTATTTAGAATCACATTTTGATTACGTGATTTACCCTCCCAGCAATTCAGACTGCATAACATCCACTGTCTGTTCAACCAAAATGGACTATCTGATTATGGATACTTTTATACCGAGTTAAATTGACTGTGCAGCTGTTTAAACACTGAAGGCACTCAAGCGAATGCTTAAACTATTACTACTAGAGGTACTGCATTCTGAATCAAACTAACTAGAAGAGAAGTAGAAAGAAGTACCTTTCACATTATTTTAATGAAAAATATACACTGAGACAGTTAATGAGTGAGTACCACTAAAAATACAGTTTGTAAAAAAATTACTTACAATCATACAATTGAAGGGTCTTTTGAATAACATTTCCTCAGGGTTTACAGGTCTTTGTTGTGAATTTTTAATAATGCCTGTATTAGAAACTCAAGGAACATGATCTAATTGAAAAGAAAGAAGTATATTCAACAACAACAAACCTACTATATTTAATGCTGCTTACATATGACCTTCTTCTAAAACAATAATGATCAAGGTGTTTTGACATCGTGATAGTGTTATTTGCAGGAAGCAGAACTATTTTGAAACAGAACCAGTTTTTCACTGATAAGCATTCATGTTAACTGGTAATTCCCATTAAAAAAAAATTCTAAGTTAAAAACTCTGTTTAATTTGCTAATTAAAAACAGCCAGTGTAATAAGTTTAGCAATACTTTTAAGAGAACTTATTCTTGAAAACAACTCAGAATGAATGTTGATTTACTACCTTCATATTCCTCACAGGAACATAGTGATACATAATTTGTTCCCCTACACTTTGATGTTAATAATGACCCTCCATTAATCACTCAGTTTTACAAGTGTTTGTGCATATGGGTAAACTGCACAACGCCATTTATCTGGGAAAAATTATAGTTTAAATAATAATGAAACAGCATTTTATAAAAGATACATTCTCTTGATTTGTTTCACTGTCATATAATGGTCAACTACCTGGAAAATATATGCACAGTTTGCCAAATTGTTTTCCTACTTTAGAAAATGTAACTATTATTCTTTATGATTATGGCAATAAAAAATAAGTTTACTTTTAATCTGAAGGGATTATCTAGGGCTTATATAAAGGAAAATCAACTTCAGGAGCAGATTTGTAAATGTTTAGTATTTGAGTAACAAACACCTTTTTAAAATTAAATAATTTGGTGTATAATTAAAAATCTCAAATACAGCATCTATATAAAAACTAGTCTTCTTGCCTGAAAAATACATATCCTCATTTCTTTTTTTTTTTTGAAGACATTAATTCACTAAAATACAGTACAATTATAAGTAATACATATTAAAAACAATATGGTACAATTTCAAGTTTGAAATTGATAAATTTCAAAATTTTTCAAATTATCCATTTGTCTAATTTGAAATTATCAAATTGTTTCTTACTGTTCACATGGTCAAATGGATGAAACATGAGCTACATGAAGTATTTTGTATTCACCACGTACTTGGTCAGGTACTGTAGCTCCAAATGGCCAAAAGTGGCACCTGGGCAAGAATGAAATATTAACATTTGTAAAAAAATGAAATAAATTTATAAAACTTGCAGTTCCAGTCTCATCATATTATGAGAAAATAGTCAATTAATATTGTACTATGTCCTGGTTTCAGCTGGGATAATTTTTTTCATAGCAGCTGGTTCAATGCTGTGTTTCCAATTTAATAAGAAAATTATTTTGATAAGACACTGATGTGTTGGCTATTGTAAGTGGTGCTTACCCTAAGTTACAGTTTCCCATGCTCTGCCAGTGACCAGGTGTACTAGGAGCTGGGGGAGCACGGCCAGGGCCGCTGACCCAGCCTGGCCAAAGGGATTGTCCATGGCATGGGAGGTCACACTCAGCACATCAGCTGGGGGAGTTGGCCGGGAGGGGCTGAGCATTGCTTGGGGATGGGCTGGGCATTGGTCAGTGCTTGTGAGCAGTTGTGTCTTTATTCTTTTGGGTTTTATTCCTCCCTCTATCTATCTATCTATCTATCTACCTACCTACCTACCTACCTATCTCTCTATCTCTCTATCTCTCTATCTCTCTATCTTTCTCTCTTCATTATTACTCTTTTCTTGTCTTAGCACGTTTCACTTTTTTTTCCAATTCTCCTCCCCATCAGGGTGGCAGGTAGGGAGGGACTGAGCGAGTGTCTGCATAGAACTTAATTTCCAGCGGGTTTAAATCACAACATGCCATTTCTTTCTTCCCTTACAACCTTTGTCACAATAATGATGTGTAATAGTCTTTAATATGCAGAGTTGGTAGCATGCTACTCAGTCCCAGTTCAGTCTCAAGGCTTCTACAATAAATGAATTAATAAAAAGTCCATCACAGGCTTTGGCTTGAATTAACATTTTGAGTTCTCATAGAGTATGCTGGAATATGGTGGTACATTGACACAATAATAGTTGTGAGAATGACAGATATCACAGACAATGCTAATTTAGTTATTCTTACATTCTATAAAAATGATAAGAATGGCATTGTTTTGGGGAGAAAAATAACCTGTCTAGAGATGTCAAATATTTCAGCCTTGCAATTTGCTTTCCCATGAAGACCCAAAGCAGACCAAGAAACCGCTTTAAAATGAGATAAAATAGTAAATCAGAAGTCTTAACAGCTTTTCAGATACACAGAAAATAACTGCAATTTGGTACATAAAATTAATGGTGCACTATTTACTCCTAGATGCAGAGCAGACAGATGGCAGCATACTGCCATACATTTGTGAAATGAAGTAGAATTTCAACACTGACCTTCTGAACCAGGAGTTCACAGAAATTCTACACAAGTCTGACAGGGTGTCTCAGCAAAGCTTCATGGTCTTCTTATGGGGTAAAAAAACTTAAAAAAAAAGTGTTCACTGTCTTCACTGGTACCTTTTAAGAATAAAAATACATGTAAGTGGAGAAGAGATTGCAGGAATGAGTGCTAAACCAACATAAACCAAAAATGCTGTTTATAATACTCCAGATAACTGAGTACACATATATTTGTTGTTATATTTTTTTAGTAGAATATCTCTCTGCATATGATCTTATGAAAAACAGTTACAAATATAGATTAACATACGGTTTTAGTTTGAATTCATACATTTAAGGAGTTATTTTAAAGGGCTACATTAAAGGCTTGTTTTAAAACTTTTGAATGTTGATACTCATACACACACAGTTTGCCAGTAACTTCAGCACATCACACATCTAAAATAGAAATGATATTCATGCTGGTGACATTCCAAACAAGAAAGACATGTTAAACATATTTAAGAACATCACACAAGCCTGTCGATCTCCAGTAGAATTTTGGCAAGGACTTGTCACAGAAACTATTGATAATTGCTATATGAGTAGAAACAATACTTAATGAACAAAAAAACACCTTTCATTCTGACAGCAGAACCCACATTGTTTAGAAATTACTTGAATACACATGAGCTTCACATTTAAAACACATGAACAGTGAAAAATTAAAATGTCAAAATTTAGCCTTCTTGTAACCAAGAAAATACATCACTTGACATAATACGTCACTTAACTGAAAGATTGCTCCCTTCAGACCTGCCTAAGAAGTTCATGTAACTAGACAGGCAGGATCTCTACAGCAAGGGTTTCCCAGCAGAAGGTGTAAGGTACAGGAAGAATAAAGAGAGGAAAGGAATTTTCAAGCTTGCATTTTCTAAGAGTTGGATACACAGCTTCTTGCCAGCAAGTCAATAAGAGAAGATCCCTCACCAAAGTATGAAAATGGGAAAGGTTTTCAAAGACACCAAGAACCAAGTTTCCACAAAGAAGGAAGTCCCCAAGTCAATCATCATATGTAAAGAATAGGCTATGGAAATATGGTGCTGGCACCATTGTTTTAAGGCTTATTTCTTAAGGGTATCAATAAAAAATTATTCACTACAGTTATTGCTTCGCTGCCCTGCTCACAGTGATTTTTTAAACACAAAGACTAATCTCAGCCAGATTCGATAAAAGTAAACCTGACAGTTATTAAGAGTCTAAAAGCTTCAGGCATCTGCATGCAGAGGCTCTAGATGCTATTAATACCTTCAGTGAGAGGAAGACTGGAGCCAGGAAGACTGGAGGTACAGTAGTCATTAGTCACCAGAGCATCCAGATGGGACAGAACTGTTAGAAATACTTAAAGTTTGTATCTCATTCAAAGGCAAAAATAATATAGAAAGCCATAATATGTTACGTTCTGTTACTTCCAGTATTCAAAAAAAAAAAAACCAAACAAACAAGAGAAAATGTCCTTGTGATGTTATACAGCTTTTTTTTTGTGTATTGAGCATGGTATACATGACAATAGGTATCTAAGTATTCACATAAAATAGGCATATGATAATTTTTCAGATAATTCAGGTTTGTACACTTGGAGTGCAAGATGAAACAGACATCCTGACATTCCTCTTCTGCAAGGAAACTTTACAAAAAGAAAGACAACTAGAAATACTATTTTCAGTTTCATTTTCCATTAGTTCTGTTTTCAGCCACCTGACCTGGATGTCTCTTTAGGCACTTAAATCATCACTAAATATATTCTAGTTTATTGGCCATGGAAGAAAAGTGAAGAAAGACCATATGACCTGTTGCTACAGCTATCTCAAAATTAAAAGGAAGAAAATTAGATTTCAAATCCACAGATTATAGTGGTTTACAGCTACTGGGCTATTAAGTAAATTGTCTTTGGGAATAGACCCATTTCATGTTTTTTGAATGTCAGGATTAAATGACTTTTATTGCTTCAGGAATCTTCATCCTTAGACATTGTGCAACTGTTTCATGCTTGCATAAGTTTGGAAAGAGTCCTGAGCTAATTAATTGTCATGGAATCTTTTAAATTATCCAGTTGAATTTAATGCTAACTAAAGACTTTCCCAATCTGTCAGAATACAGACAAAACACAGGTAGCAATATCAGCAGTTGGATTCTTGTATCTCATTAATTGATGGGCTGGTTATATCTTTTAGTTCATTTTTTAATCTTATCATTGATATCATAGGAACCAAAAGATGAAGCAAAAGACAAATCAAAAGTACTTCATCGAGTACTTTGCTTCTGAATTCTGCTATTCAAGCTGCCCTCCTAGGGTCAAAATTTTCCAAGGTAACTGCTGTTGCCTTCTGCTTCCCTCAGACATGTAGCACAGCTAGTTTGCTTTTCAAAGCTTTTCCAGCTGAACACGGGGCTCTGAAAGCTCTTCACAGATGGCAGGGTAGCGTTTCTCAGGCTGCCCACTCTTACTGACAGGAGCATGCTTGGAAGAAATCAATCTCTGTGGCTACCCTGGTTTCCAGATTTGACATGGGTGGGTTCTATTCAAATACACCTCTCAAATCACTGTGACTTCTCTTTCCTCATCTTTTACATAGACATAAATTCTGAACTGCAGGACGGGCGATTCAGATGCACAGTGAAATGGGTTGAGCTGGCAGTAAGAATGTAGTTGAGTTTCCTCCAGTATGGAGCAGCACATACTCCAAACCTGTTACACAGATTGATGTAATCTATGTCGATTTCTACATTAGAAGTAATTGTATCTTTGTGCATTCTTGCCTTTCACTGATGGCATGACTCTGGGGACATAAGGCAGGCAAGGTAGAGCAGTAGGGAAGACACCTGCATCTCCAGAATTGCACAGGAGATGGCAAGGACATACACAGAAGTGAAATAATGTGACAGAACAGGAAGAAATCTAGTAGGTGCATTTCTTTCCTAGAAAGAAAGCTAGTAGAGCATTAGTTGAATTAGTCATCAACATTATTCATAGTCTGTTCTATTTCTATCAGCATATCTGTGTAAATGAAGGACAGAAAGATGGTCAGATTTTCTACAGCAAAGCTTATAGATTCACGTCCCAGATACCCTTTCTTCAGGCCAGTTGCACCAACATAGTGTGTGTGAAGGAGGGACTTTGTTTTCCTTTGCAGTAAGGGGAATATGGAATTGGTCACAGTGACACTGGATAGAACTGGAATTCTTTAGCATATGTCTGATAAAGTGCATAGTGTAAGAAAATAATTTCAACATTTCTCAGCTGGCTGCTATATTCTTTCTGCCAATCAGATTAATGAATGCACTGGGTTACATTTGTGGTCCTTATTTATATAGCTAGATTTAGAATTCCCCTCATAATCCTCCTTTAAAGTAATCCCTTTTTATGTCCTCATTTTAATTGCATGCCGTGCTGATGCCTGTTTTTTGTTTAACATAGCAATCAAAAAAAAGTCAAGGAAACAACAGCACAGAAACAATATTTCACAATAAACTATTTAGAAACATACTAGTGAAAAACTACAAAAGCAGATTTTTTTCATGGTATAATTATCATGTAATTCCTGCATGAATATTGAAGCAGCCTCTATGTGCTCTGTTACTTGAACTACCCTTATTCTCTTAGGGGGCAATGCCATGGTTCAGAATGATAACACTGCAATATCTTTGGTTAACATTTATGGCCAACCATAAAAATGTTCAAATAATAAAGTATATTGCAATTGTGCTGATGTGTCAGAGGAGGGTAACATTACATAAGAACTGTATCAAATCCCTGAAACTGGGTCTGCACCTAAGCCACCAGACTTTGAAATCTCAGAGGCCTTTTCCTTGAGTTTGATGGATGAGCATGGCTGCAGTGGCAGTCATGCAGTGGCAGGACACACCAGCTGCCTGAGCAGCATGACAAAGAGGGAGTTCAACTGGAGCAGAAACACATCTTGGAAGCACTGGGTCACCTGCACCAAAACTAAAGTGGTGCTTTCTGCCTGATTTTTTTCCCTGTGGCCATCAACAGGATACCATACATTTTTTTTCAAATGCATAACATTTTAGAAGGGAAGCAATATACATGTTTACATATACAGAAAAGAACTTTTGTCCCACAGGTTATTTTGTGTACTTGAATATACCTTATTTGCTTCTTACTATTCCTACTTGATGGCATTTCATTATCTGCCCAGCTGTACTGAAACACTGCTGCCACCTTCTGAAAATGTCTTCATTGCAGGCATCTTCCTCTATGGGTTCATAGCCAAAGCATTTTGTGCTTGAATAGCAGTATGAGTCCTGCATCTACACTTATGAATGAAAACACAATGGTATCATATCCCTGCACAATGGTATAATATCCCTTATTTTCTGGTAACTGAAATGCTCACTGGTAAACTAAGGACAAAGTTACAGCACTTCTTACTGCTCTAACAAAGTGGGATAGAATGAAGACTGCTTTCCTTCCACTGGTCTCGGAAATGTTATATAAAATCCTTTTAAAATCATAGAATTACTGAGCAAGTTTCATTCTTCCAGCTGTGTCAGCTTTTTCAGTGCTTCAGACTGAATGCTATTTTTTACAACTGTGTGTAAGTGAAGAGGTTAAGTGCTGAAGACTGTGGATGAATCCTTAGACAGAATAATAGACAAATGCATTTTTCCTAACTGAGTAGTCACCTGTAGTACTTGGCTGTATTTTACTTTATATCCCTCTCAAAGGGTTTCATACAGCTAGGCTAGATTAGGTTTTTTTTTTTCTGTCTGCCTTCCTACGATAAGTTGACACAGTCTCCTCATGTTTTTGGCAACAGTTCAAAGTGATTTAACATTTTCAAGATACATCACAAAACTTTGCGCATTTAAACAAGATGACTTTGACTGTTATAAAAGTCATTTAGAATACTGTAAATAGTTACAATTTGGTGGAGAAGAACTTCCTTTTACATTCCAGAATATTTACTCCATCTCAGTTTAATAGGAGAAATATTTTCTCTAGGATATATCTTTTTAGCCTGCAAAGCATAACCATATTCAAAATTTTCTCTTGTTTTTTGTTTGGAAACAAACAATACTATATAAACCTTCCTTATCTTTCAAAGTTCAGTCTGTAATCCTGGATAATTATATCATTCTGATCATCATATGATCTAAGAATCTCTAATAGTAAATAGAAAATCTCTAATAGACAATTCATTAGAAAAATAGCACATTAAAAATTCAGTTTTAAAAACTATTGAGATACTCTCTTATTTTTCCATGCATTTATTTTTTAAATTATTGTTCTCCTAGCTTTATAGTTTAACAGTTACAGAAATGCTGTAATTAGTATCGGCATCCAATAAAGCATTTTAAAGTACTTTCTTAAAACTGAAAATCATCTCATTTGTACCTCAAAAATTTGCAGAGGAAGACAAAGAATGAACCCATTGGTTCAGAAATTATTTAATATTCCCTTGTGATATTTTGGCTATGTGCAGGAAATGCTTCCGAATTAATAATGACATTTCATAGTTCTTTTGCAAAAGCGCAAACTTTCATTTTTAAAGATTTAACATATTTATGAACAGTGGCAATTTAAAATAACCTTTGTTTCAAATCATCCATACTAATTTTATATCTACAGGTGCATGTGTCTTAACACTGAAGTAATGGCTGTTGACATATGAGCTGTAGGACATATGAAGAAATTAAGGGAATGTTTTTAGGTTCAGGCTTAGGCTGTGCTTCATAACTGTATTTCTCTAAAGAGGCAAAAGAAGAAGTACTTGCAGCAATTAGCATATATTTTCCACTCTGAATAAGAAGCTGCATTTTAATTTTTTTTTTTGAGAGTACTATCACCACACCCTCCCACGGGTACAGAGAAAACAATAACTTTTCATATCAGAATTCAACATAGTTTTGTACTAGTATAACCCTACATGGTTATGATTAATGACCTGCCCATTGCATTTTTTTAAGGGTTGGAACTTCAATGTATAAGTTAAAATAATTGTCCCGTTAAAGTCAATAAAACAATTCCCATTGATTTAAGATGTTTCAGCATTTCATCCACTGCCCTTTGTTTCACATTGTTCTTGATTATTCATTTGGAGATTATATGAGAGATGTAAAATGTCTACTTTTGTCTATTCCAATTCTTCCAGATAAGCTGCAAACAGCTGTTGCTTCTTTAACATACATGAGTGTTCTTGCGATGCACAAAGAAATCTGGGTTTAAAATATTTCTGTCAAAATCATGTAAAAGCAACACTATGAGTTGATGCTTCTCTTGTAACACTTTATAGATGCATAAACAAATGTTTATGTATATTAAAATGTTTATGTATCAGTTTAATCAAATGTTTAAGTTTCAGTAATTATGTATTCATATATTTGATTGTGCAGTGATGTAAAGATTAAAAATTTAATTTTTTTCTAAGCCTGAAAATTCTTTAAACAGTGTTCTAGAAATCACAGATCAAAAATAGTTTTCAGTTTTTAAATAAATAATGGTTCAATCACTCATGCATCTAGTAAATACGGGTGTGTAATAGTATGTAAAATAAATCTAACACTAAGTAAGGGATAAGAGATACAGAGCAGACAGAAAAAGCTTTTTTGCATGTTCTTTCCTTTGGCCCATTGTGCAGTGTCAGTGTTGCAGATCCAGAAGCAGGGCTGTACCAACAAAGCTGCTTCTGGCAGCTGTATTCCACTCTTGCATGTCAGCATGGTTGTATTGCTCACCCTCTATCACAACATGGGCACCAAATACACAAATTATGAACAAAAATACCAATCCTAACTCAATTCAGCATTACTACCTGATCTACATCCTCTAAAGCCCTTTCTCTTCAGGTGTTTCCTTGCTATTGGACCTTATATTCATACTTGCCTCCATTAACTGTACTGAGTTTCAGAGGGTTCCACTTCATATGGCATTGTGTCCTACTAACTGAAACGCCTAATTACAAAAAAAGATTGCCAAACATGGAAAAAAAGATTAAAATACAACCTCTAGGATATCAAGAGATGGGGTTTATGCTCAAGAGGAGCTCTGTGACTTCACATACCTGTATGTAAAACTGGCATTTGAATGGAAATTTTTGTAAAAGCATTTTGTGAGACTTGATATCTCAATATCTTGGAAGAAGAGGATACAGAATTATCATAAGATAATATTAATAAAACTATATAACATACTACACAGTCCAAACTGTAAAGCTGTATTAGGTTATGTTTTAACCATCTAAAGAAAAACTAAATACAAGCAATCACATAAAGCTTTGATGCCATAGAGAAGAGACTGACTGATCCTAAACTATGCTATACTATAAAACAAGTGCTCAGTAGCATCAAAACACTAAACTGTTTGACTGCACTGACCCTCAGCAGCATTACCTAGCATATCTGTTCTTGTCCCTAGTACACCAGTAATGGCTTCTTCAGTGCTGCCTTTAGAAGAAAGGTAGCAGAGCTGCAAAAGAGATTTTCACCTGAACAGCCTGATTATATCAGGATTTGAATTCTTGTTCTTCCCAATGAAATACTGAATTTTTCAGGAGAGAATCATGTCAAATGATGGGCAAAAATTTCTGTATGTACCCATGTAGTTGACATAGAATAGCAAAACATTCAAACAATAATTTGTAGCTGGAACTATCACACAGAGTAGATTAGCAGCTCAGACTGTAGAAAGGCATACTAGAACCCTGACAACAGTTTTAGAGAAGATATCCGAGGAGGTTTGCAGAATCCCATTTTATGCTTTTACTTGCAAGAAGTATGAACACAGAGATAAAAAGCTGGCATGTTTCATCTTTCCTCTCCTCTGGCCAGGTCTAATGGAATTCTGGCTATCAATAAAACAAAAGGGTGATTGAATTTTGACACTTGTCTTGTGAAAGTGAATAATAAAACAGAAAACCTTCATCTTTGACCACAGTCCAAGAGAAACTACCCCCGTGTTTTCTGTTAAATTAATATTTGATGTAATTCCATTTAAAAATTGGAGATATACACTATCATTTAGTAATAATAATTTCATTTCAATTTCATTAGATGTGCTTCAGCTTATTGTCATATTCATTAACTACATTCACTGCAATGGGAGTGTAATGATAATCTGTTTGTTTGGATTAATTTCCCACAGTCAAACAACCTGGGAAGAAGTGCTCTTTCTGGGTCTTACAGATATGTAATGTCTGGTTCTGAATCAAAAGTGTGAATTTGAGATTACTGTCTCTGCTGTAAACATAGGTACAGAAAAAATGAAGCTCCAACAGAGTGCCAGGCTGATGGTACTTACCATTACTTATCCTGATTCACAAATTGATTTTCTGGCCTTACATATCTTTAAAAAGCAGCTGGGCTTTTAAAATACCATAATTTTTCATAAGCTGATGAGTAACACTGAGATTTAGAGCCTCCCAGCGAACATTCCTGCCATGATCCAATTCTCAAAAGAACACATTTACAATATGAACACCCTGGTTTTGCTGTACACAGTTTGTGAAAGATTCCCAGGAGCATTCTTTTCCTACATTTCTGTATTCACATGAAGATTCTCACCCTTCAGCATTTCTTTTGCAACTGAAGCTAGTAGGACTTTTCTCTGTAAGTACATGGGCTGTATGTGTCTGCATCACAAATTATGCCAGTGATTTTTAAAAGTCAAAATATTATTAAAACTGATCATAGGATAGCCTTATCTCATTCTTTTGAGATATACTGCTTAGATTTGTTTTGATTCAGAATACAAACAGATATGCAAATGAAATTAAATATTATAGGTGTCCTCAGACCCGCCTACAAAACTAGACATGAATCCAGGGCTATTTAGAATTTAGTATTGCACGTATAGGCTTGAAATATCACGTGCCTGGGTGAAGGAGCACCATAAAGACAACTTCATGTACATCACTATTTTAAGATCTTAAACGCTCAACTCAGTAACTTGTTCAGAAAACAGTACTTGCTGATTATGAACAAGCCATGATCTTACCAGAAGGTCAGTCTGAAGGACTCTCAAAACAAGGGCCACCACTCAAATGTTGACTACCTTGAACATAAGTATTTCTGTGTTGGAATGAGAAAAAAAGCACAGAAAATATAAACAAAGGATGTTTGGATAAAAATATATAATGTTTACTGAAAAAGCTGATCATTAAAACCATTCTTATGAATTCTTGCATGAATAAATCCTGAGTTTGCAAAAAGGACATTAAATTTTATGATAATTATTTTAAGCACAAAATGCTGATAAAGAAATTTTACAAAAAGAAACCTAAATACAAAACGGCAAATTATCTATTGATAATTTATATTTTAATTACAAATTGACTTTACCAGACTGTAATCTGATATTTAAAGAGAAGAGCACCATAGGACTCATTACTTTTATTACAAAGCAGCAGCTATATAAACTTTTTACTGGTATGTGCATTTACTCAGTCACCAATGGCCACAAGGTGTATTCTCTTAGAAATTGTTCTCTATTAGAGCCAGGGAGTAGTGGTCCCCTTTCAAATGGACTTTTGTCATTAAATTACCATCTCAATCTCTGAATTTAAGTGACTCATCTCCTCTATTATACTCATTCAATATTTCTACGCAGGTACTTGAATGTGATTTGGAAAAATACTTAGATGTCTGAACATCTAGAAATAAAGATTTTGGTTGCCATGTTACCATTGTATGGCAGTGTGTACTCCTTTTTCAAAATAAAAAATGTACAGCTACAGCTATGCAGATTCTGTGGCATGTCCAATTTTAAAAAAAAGACATCAAACATCTCGTTAATAAAGGGATCACCAGAACTTCAGTTCTGCCATAACCATTTTTCCCAGAAGCCATCACTATATCCGTGATACTTTTCCTCTGTTGGGCAGGCTTGTTATTCACCTAGGAAAGCCAGCAGTCTTTCATGTCTCTGTTTCTTTTTGTTGTTGTTTCAGTAATTATTTAAATTCAAACTGCAAAGTGTGCTGGGTCTGAGTTCTTGTTGTTTGCTTTGACACCCTGTTTGAACAGTTCAGGCCCTATTCTTGCCCCAAGAATATTACTCTAGGGATCTCACCAAGTAAACACTGCTCAGAACTCTTACGTAAAATTATATCCTATCTAATAAATTCCATCATTATGCAGAATAGTTCAAGCATAGTACAAAAGTTCTTTACAAAACAACATTCAGTGCAAGTAGAAAAGGGATGAGAGGGAAGGAAAAATAATGGAAAAATCTGTACCGCTTTTAGTGAAAGCAAACAAGAATTCATTCAAATTCTTAATCTAGCCCTAATCTGTTCCATGTAGTGTCTAAGAGGGGAGAGCTGGAAAGAATGGATAAAATGTGTCTAAGAACATACCTTAAGGAAAAAATTATCCATGCTCATTAGGCCTTTTAACATCGAGAGTAATATAATCTTTTAACTTAAAAAAATTAATAAATATATGCCATTTAGATTGAAATTACTTGTCTCCTTCCCTCTGAAAAAGATTCACACTGGAGACTGCAAAAGAAAAATGTTATTTCTTTCTCTCCCATTCACTTCAAGCCCACTGACCAACATGACAGAAAGACTACTAAAAGTATGTGTGAATTCATAGTTGTGCTTGACATTTTGTGCTGGTTTGAGCATCAGACAGAAATTAAACTGCAAATAATGTACACCTCCTTCTGGTAAAGCAGGGACAAAAAGAATAGAATATGGGTTGGGGCCACAATTTACAGAAAGCCCAAAGCAAGAATAAGACATGGACAATAACAACAGCAATATTAATAGCAAAACCATACAAACAGAGAAGGTGTTTTACCCACAAAAAGGTGTTTACCAATGGGAACAAAAACAAGATGGCGGACACTTCCCACAGGTCATGTCCATGTGGCTTCCCCACACAAAGGCAAAATGGCAACTGCTCCCACATGCCGCCTGTGTGCTCCTTGGAACAAAGGCAAGATGGTGGGGCAGCTCCCGCAGCTGGCATTTCCCGCCCCTAGCCTGGAAACAATGAATAAAGCAAAGACAAACCAACCCCTGGAAGCTGGGCCGTCTGAGTCGGGTTTGCGACGCTCAGTCCCACACAGGTGCCTGCGCTGACACTTCTAACACTTTTCTGTGCTGTGGGGTTGCCAGCTTCCTACCACTGTGCTGTGTGCCTTTTGGCTCAGCTGCCTCAGCTGCTACCAGCACCACCACTCCTGATCACTGCGTTATTACAAAAGTAGAACCATCCAGCACATCAAGACCAGTCTTCTACCTACACTTCGAAAAATACGTTCGGTTGCATAAAGGTTCTGAACAGCAGCCATGCAATTTGTTAAAGCATGGAAAGAAGTATCTGGAACCAACAGCAGGTCCATTTCAATCATTTGTCAAATGTAGATAGGCTACAGAGACTTTTCTTTAAAAATGAGGTTCATGTCCTGCAAAGTCAGATAAGGATCTTTGCTGCTGTGCTTTGCTTTCCAAGTTCGTTCAGTGTAGCCAACCTCAAGCAGTGTCTCATTCTGTTGGTTTGAGAGTAACAGGTTAATATATTCACATGTGGAAAGTCAAACCTTCAAGAAAAAAATTAAGCATCTTGAGGGCTCGTCTCATGTCACTTTCTCAGTTATTCTGTATCTTATAAAAATGTCGCTTTGACATTTTATGTTTTTTCTTATGTCTGTACCTTGAAAATTTCAGAGATGTTTGAACAGTAATGTACAATGATCCCATAGACATCTGTCAAGCCCAGGCACACCAGAAGCAGTGATTTCCTGTGGCTGGTTTGGGACAGGGTGATTAATCAGATGTTCTCTTTTGCTGAGACCTCCTATAGAAGTCATGAGAAGATTGTTTACAGGCTACAGCTTCTTATTCATCCTCAGCCAAATTCAGATGTCTTAAAATTCAGCATGGTCCTATATAGAGAAAACCACAATAGTAATGCAGATTCTAGAAAGAACAGCCATATTTTTCTAGTAACAGCATGACAAATATACTGCAAAAGTAATTCCAACACTTGAGCCAATATTCTATCATTAGGTTTCAAGAGCAGGATCTTCAGTTCTTCCTCGCTGGCAAAGCTTTTAAAATATTATCTGACATATCTTATTGTGTCTTTCATTTTTTACAGTCTTTTTTTCCTTGCTGGTGTTGTTGCAGATATGAATCACAAAGTGTATTTGCACAGTATTAGGGGTTTATTTTTTTTTTAATATGCAAGATGGAACAAAATGCTTTAATTCTAAAAAATATAACTATTCAAAATGTGACTCACTAAATACTGAAACTCTTAAGCACTTCAGAAAAGGCTACCACCCCTAATGAGGCTGTCATTCAGTCACTCATTTGGGCATACCTCTAATTTTGACCATGGACCCATTCAACCCAACTCCTGCCTGAAGACAACAATGAAGTTCAGGACCTTGCTGCATCAGAACCCAAAAGAGGTTCGTTTCAATCTACAGTCAGCCATTAGAAAGATTCTAGTTTAAATCACTTGCAGATAAGAATTTTAATGTATTTATATGTCTTCTGTACTTCCTGTACCTAGAGACAAATAATCCTCAAGATATAGACTCCAGCATATTAGAGCCCAAAATATTATCTTACTAACCCAGTCATAAATAAAATCGGTGGCAGAAAAAGGAAAAAAATCTGTTTTCTCAATATCTGTTAAACGTACCATCTCTTTTTCTGTTATCCTTCCCTTCCATTTCTGTTCTCTTCTGTCACTCCCTCCCACCCCTTTCTCCTGCAGAAAGATTAAATGAAAAATATACAGAAAGGTCAAGGACAGGCAGTTTTGTTACTGATACATAGAAAGGGCTTACAGTTAAGCACTGACAAGTTTAGTCAGGAGTCATCCAACTATATTTGCTTTCTTAAAAAAGAAAAAGATAAAGCATTCATCCGCAAATACCTTCTATAGCCTTAGTATATCCCACTGGTGACAGGCTGTTAAAACAGTAGTGTAATTTACTACCATTCATTATTATCCTTTGTCTCACTAAACATTTGTTTCACATCTACCAAACCATTCAGTGTTATTTTCTATTTCATAGCATACTTCGTATTCCTAGGAAAAAATAATTTATTGTTAATTTGTACGGTATACAGTCAACAGAAAAAAAAATCTGGATTTTTTTTTTTCTTTTTGGGCTGTGTTTGCCTAAATTTATTTTACTGCAGCTCTGCTCACAGACTTTGTACTCAAACCATCATGACTGCTGCATTTACAGTGTTGCTCTCTAAATGACTTACTTGTCTTCTTTTGTCAGTCTCTCTGGGTTCTTTAAGGCATCTTATTGATCAGAAGACAATAGAGCTGACACTTTAATTCAGCACTACCCAGTCTATGCACTGAAATTCCAGAACATCCTACTTTTGATTAAAAAATCTGGCTCTAAAAGTTACACACTTTCAAACCGGTATTATTGTTCAGCGATACCACAAAAGGAATTTAAGGGAGAGTTTTGAATGAAACAAGGATCAGATTCTCCACAAAGGAACTTCCTAATTCTAACTAGCCACAAAATCATATGTGATAAAACCACCCTCTTAATCAGACAAGGAACTAGGGGGGGGAGGGGAGGAGTGTTAGCAAGCTGAGCAGGTTTTGTCAAGGTTGAAAAAAAGCTTTACATAGTCCTAGTAGCCTCAAACTCTGCAATTGTCTGCCAATAGTCTCCTGTGACACAGACGTATCCAGGAACTTGAGAGCAGGGAATAGCTGGCTATTTATGACAAATGAAGTCTTAATCCGATTCCATCTGAGATCAGCAATGAAATCACAGTTTCTTTTAATGCTGATGGAAGTCTTCCACACACAACTTAGTCTGTTAAAGTAAGTTCTCTTCAAATGTATATATGTAAAATTTTACAGTACTACTCCTTCAGACTTCCAAATATATAATATATAACTTACATAGAATTAGTAAAATATATTAAAATAGCTATATTACAAATGCTTTTGACATCAAATAAAGCCACGATATATAGTTGATTGGCTGTTTCCTCTTTATTAAGGTGTTGTTTTCATTACAAACCTACTCAAATTTACCATATTTGATGCCTTTGCAATGTTTGTCTATTTTTAAATGGGAATTTTCTCCCAATCTCAGGTGCATTTTAATGTCTTGTTGTGCAGAATTTTACATGATTACTTCCACAGTTTCATTAGTCTGATTATGGCATTTATTACTGTTGAATTACCATCTTTTCTCTTGAGAATGAGAGAGATCCCAACAATAAAACTTTATCCCTGGAGCAACAGGACTGAAACATTGTCCTGGAGAGCTAAGTCCAGAATTTTTGATTCTGCAGGGACACAATGTCTTTATTCTTGTTTTAGGCATTCAGACTGACTTATTAATAAAAATAGACTCTGGGCTACTACCTGACTCTGACAACAGAAGTTCTCCATTTTGTATCTAGCTTTCAGATTGCTACTATCACAATGAATGAATCTGCAATGCTTATTGGAGTTTCAGTAACATCTCATGGATTGTATACAGTCAGTACCTCATTATATCTAATTTTCACCAAATAGAAGGCTTTTCCTGAAAAAAACTATAAGGTAAACTATACTCTTTAATATACTTAGATTTTTTTTAGGAGATTTAAAATACTGAAAGGACTATTGGGCATTCTAATTAACCCTGAAAATATGAGAATGGGAGGTAAAACACTTTGCACCATTTGTAAAAACAGGATGTAGTAAAAATTTTTTTAAAAAAACCTTGGATGTCCTCTGTGGATACCTGCTCTGCCTTAGAATGTGCATTTGTTGAAAATTATTACTGGTGTCACTAGCCTGTCTTGTCTGAAAAAATGCTCTCTCCTGTACTGTTTTGTTTACAAATATTGTTAGTGGAGTGAAGCGTTGTCAATGGAGTGCTTGAATAATACTGTAGACATGCTGAATATGAAATTGTTCTCTCACTGGAGAAAATGTTGGTTTCAAGTAAGTTTAAGGGCACACTCAGGGCAATATAGTGTTTTTAATGAAGATCTCAATGTGATCAATAAATAATAAGATATTAAATCTGAAATTCACTCTAAGGTATATAGTACCTGTTTTTAAAAATTAATGAAGTGAGCACAGAATTGTGGCACAGTTGAAGCAAATTTCAGGAGGAAGAATGATTTGTGCTGATGTGCTGGACTGGCCCTAAATGATCTTGGACCCGTTCCCAGTTCTGCCCTCAACTTCATCTAGAGGCACATAAGCTTCTTTAGACAACACTGCAAAGGTGTTAAGATATTTTAAGATGCACAGAGGTGTCTACTAGAGTTTTGAAAGCACTTAACCACACTAGGCAATTATATCCTCTGGAATTTGGAGACCAAATCTCAAATGTGGCCTGTACAAAAATGATAAACAACATAAAGTCCTTGTTCAGACAATATGTTATCTAAATCTGAAACTGATCATCACACATCAGCAACTGAATCAAAGGGTTGAGTCAACACCTCCTCACTCCTGGGGACAGTTCACTTTCCGTGCCTAACAGAAATTAAATTCCTGTGATTTAGGGCAGTTAGCCAGCCCATGGCCACTAAGTAGAGAATATTGAATGGATATATGCCCTTTGGTTACCAGAATAAATACCATCATTTAACCATGGGTATCAGTTTCTGGTTGAGGTTTCTACATCTTTTTTTCCCCCTCATTATTGCTAGAGGATAAATGTGTTAATCTTCTCTGAAGAGATTCTAACCGAATCAGACAGAGTAAAAAGAAAATTTTGAGAAGAACCGTTTGTCATGTTAAGGCTAGACATATTCTCAGGGAAAACAGAATGCAATTTCTTCTCTGTGTAAATAATTGGGAAACATTTTCATTTTCCTGTTTACTCACATAAATATTCTAATTAGTGCAAATCACTAAAGCCCAAATCACTAAAATCCACTGACAATAAGACTCTTTCACATTCCTTAACCCTTCCTGATTAAGTGATTTAAAATCTGTGTGGAAGAGTGGATAGAAGTTACACTCTAACCAAGTGTCTGTCAAGCCCTAGAACATAAGGTCCAGAAGAGTGAGTAATTCCAAGAGACAGTTTTTTTTCAAGTGGGAATAATGTGCAAGGTTACCTTCAGGACAAGATTGATAGTTTGTATGGGATATCTTAGCTATATACTATATAGCCAATGCACTGCACTATAACTGGAAGTAAAAGGGAATAATATGAGAACAGAAGAAGATAGAAACTACAATTATTGATATGGTAAGATCAGGATGACTTAATCTAGCGGACAAATACAGTTATGTTGATATACTGGGTGTTTTCCAAGAATCACAGATTCGTTAAGGTTGGAAGGGAACTCTGGAAATCATCTATTCCAACCCCCACCCCCACCAAGGCAGGGTCACCTAAAACAGGTTACACAGGAACATGCCCAGATGGGTTTTGAACGTTTCCAGAGAGGGAAGCTCCATGTGCTTCCTGGGCAGCCTGTTCCAGTGCTCTGCCACTCTCAATAAAAAGAAGTTCTTCCACATGTAGAAGTGGAATTTCTTGTGTGTTAGTTTATGGGCATTGCTCCTTGTCTTGTTGCTGGGAACCACTGAAAAGGGTCTGACACCATGCTCTTGACACCCTCCTTTGAGATATTTATTTGCATTAATGAGATCCCCTCTCAGTCTTCTCTTCTTTAGACTAGAGAGACCCAGCTCCCACAGTCTCTCCTTGTAAGAGAGATACTTCAGACCCCAAATCATCTGTGTGTCTCCACTGGACCCTCTCCAGTAGCCTCTTGTCTTTCTTGAACTGTGGAGACCAGAACTCAACACAATTCCCCAGATGTGGCCAAGCAGTGGGGCAGGATCACTTCCCTCGACCTGCTGGCCACACTCTTCCTGATGCACCCCAGGATACCATTGATCCTCCTGGCTGCAAGAGCACTGCCAGATCATGGTCAGCTTATTATCCACAAAGACTCCCAGGTCCTTCTCCACAGAGCTGCTCTCTAGCAGGTCAGCCCCCAACCTGTGCTGATACTTGGGGATATTCCTTCCAAGGTGCAGGACCCTACACTTGCCCATGTTGAACCTCAGTAGGTTTCTCTTGGCCCAACTCTCTAATCAAGGTAGCATTGAATGGTGGCACAGCCTTCAAGTGTATCAGCCACTCCCTACAGTTTCATATCATCAGCAAGAATTGTGCAAAACAGAGTGTCCTTGTATCTTTGAAATAGCATACAAGGTCCACATCAGCATAGATCAAAGCCCTCCAGGACAGCACAAAACTGTTTGGGAACTAACAAATAGCCCCAAGTAAAAAATAGGGGATGTGATATCCTTAAGCTCTCAGTTCCACTTCATGGAGGCTAAGTGTAAGCTACTCTGTTCATTAAAAATCTCTGGTTTCCAATTATGTATGAACAGTCTCACCATTGTCCTTGTAGAAGTCATGACAGAATCCCCAGGTGCAAAGCACCAGCCAGGTTGTTTTCCCAACAGCTTGACAGACAAAATCCCTGGCCTTCTGAGTGCTCTTCAGGTCACAGTCTGACTTTCCCCTAACTAAACCTAGCTGTCAAGTAATCTTGATAATGGTGCCACGAGTTATGGCAGTGGAATACAGGTGCAGGCCCTAAAACACTCACTGAATACTCATAAGCATCCTGCACTATTTACAACATTGCAAGCTCACCAAACTCCCTGTGAGTGGCTTTCATAACTTGCTACACTGTGAATGTCAATAGCAGGGAAGAAATAGTTTCCTGTTAGGAGCAATAGCAGAAAAGACTGTCACACACAGGCATATACTATTGTAGTAAAATCTTAGGATGATATTAAAAAGGAGGGAAAAACGAAGGCTTTCACTGCTGAACACCTTTCAGTCATTTTTAGGCATGCTGCTCACCTAGCACTAGTTGTTACAAATTCCAGCACAATGCCACAGGACAGAGAGTGGGAGTAGAAAGTATCCCTGAAGAGTCAGTCACTGGCTCAAAAAACAGTTTGTATATAAAATATGATGGCCCTCAATATCACAAGAGAAGCAAGACATAGAGGCAGTAGTTAAAACCTGATTTTATGGTATCATATATTGTTCATGAGGCAAGGCAAAATGAGGGAAAGTAGTAGAAGACGGCTTGAAGAACTTAAGAAACAGTTTCTGAGTTTGGAAAGACAGTCAGACATCTTGGAAGGAAGTTCATTTAAAATGGATCATTCATTCAAAATTATTCAAAAAAGCAAAGAGAATAAAACATTTCAAATGTGAAGGGATTTGATAGTTTGATGCAGTGCATATTTAAGCTGCCTGTATATTTTAGAAATATAGCTTAGAAAAAGTACATTTGTGGAGGTCAATGAAGTTGCTGGACATTTTTTGATCTGTGGGAAATTTCAGAAATTAATCCGTCAAGACGGTCCCTCAGTGTTCTCAATAGTCAAATCCCATCAGACATGTTAAAACTGAACAGTAGTAAAATTGTGTGAATTCATAATAATCCAAATGAACACTACATATTAGACTACATTATCTTTGAGAAGCTGTCTTTACTGAAATTCAAACCATGCTGAAACTGTTTGCTCTGACATCTTCTGCCAAAGTAGAATCTGCTGACTTTTTGTAAGGAATCAAGTCACACATGGCACCTAAAACATCTGATGCTCTAGAAGGAGGAAACACTTTCTTAGAATCACTGGATGTACATCACAATTCACACTACAACAGGAGTTAGTAAAATGAAACAGATGAAGCCAGAAATACAGTGTTATTGAACAGAATGGCCCTTATTACTTCTTGTACAAGCTACGTGAAAATTAAAGTATTTGAAGAATGCTGCAAATGACTGTAAAATTCTACTTCCACCCATTCAGCAAGCAAGCAAGCAAATGTTTCTAGAGTGGTCTGGAGGACCTACTTGTTATTCATGACAAGAATACATGAGTCAACTTACGCTGCTGAAAAAAAGCCTGCGTATTTTATCACACACATTTAGAGAAGGTAGTATTCTTCACCTTCAAGCACAAGTACTACAGTTATATATAAAGCATCAGTTATATATACAGCATCCTTCATATACCACCTTTGTCATGACCCAAGGTCAATACTATCCTTCGATCAGGAATCCCAAAACAAATGTAAAACCAGAGGGACTTGAACACTGCAGAGCAAAAGCTGTTTCTTTCATAGCCACTGAAAACACAAACACAAAAACCTTTAATTTTAGTAGAAGATTATTGCCTTTGAAAATTTTAGCAGAGAAGATTACCTCTACTTCTAATCAAAATATAACCATCAATTAAGGTTTTCAGCTTCTTTAAAGATCATGCAGGATTTAGTTAAAATTTTGCTGTGTCACCTGGTGTGGATGTGAGCACCCTATCAGCTTTTAATAAAAATGTAGAATGCAGATGTTTTTCTTTATATCCTCCTACCCCTTCAATTAAAAAAAAAAAAATCCTTCTTTCTAGATACAAATATAAGCATCTGAATTTAGAACTGCAGAATCATTTCAGTTGGAAAAGACCTCTAAGATCATCCAGTCCAGCTGTTAACCCAGTACTGCCAAGTCCACCATTAAATCATGTCCCGACAAGCAACATCTACATGTCCTTTAAATATCTTCAGGAATGGTGACTTCACTGTCACCTGGGCAGCTTGTTCCAATGCTTGACAATACTTTCCATGAAAAGATTTTTCCTCTTCCGATCTAAGCATCCCCTGCACAATTTGAGGCCATTGCCTCTTTTCCTATTGCTTTTACTTGGCAGAAGAGACCATCCCTAACCTGGCCATAGCCTCCTTTGAGGTATTTGTAGGGAGCAATAATGTTGTCCCCGAGCCTCCTTTTTGCCAGGTTAAACAACCCCAGCTCTCTCAGCCCCTCTTCATAGGACTTGTGCTTCACGTCCTTCAACAGCTTTGTTGCCCTTCTCTGGACACACTCCAGCACCTCAATGTCCTTCCTGAATTAAGAGGCCCAGAACTGGACACGACTCAAGGTGTGGCCTCACCAGTGTCAAGTACAGGGCACTGCCCTGGTCCTGTTGGCCACACTATTGCTGATACAGGCCAGGATGCCATTGGCCCTCTTGGCTACCTGGGCACACAGGCACACAGTGGGTTTGTGTTCAGCCAGCTGTCAGCCAGGTCCTTTTCTGCCAGGCCACTTTTCAGCCACTCTGCCCTCAGTCTGTGGCACTGCCTGGGGTTGTTCTGACCCAAGTGCAGGAACCGGCACTTCACCTCGCTGAACCTCAGACAGCTGGCCTTGGCCCATCAATCCAGCCTATCCATACAACTCTGTAGAGCTTTCCTTCCCTCCAGCAAATCAACACTCCCACCCCACTTGGTGTTGCCTGCAAACTGGTGGAGGGTGCCCTTGATCCCCTGGTCCAGACCATTGACAGAGATATTAAATGGGATTGGCCACAGTACTGAGTCCTGGGGAACAGCACAGATGACCAGCCACCAGTTGGATGCAACTCAGTTACAATTTAATGACTTTTCATGTTTAGAAAGGAACTGCAGCTTTCACACTTTAATGGGTATTCTATAGGATTTTCTACAAGAGTTCTGCTAGAAACAAAGGAACATTAATGGAAATATAATTCCAGAAAAAACTGTCAGTCTCTAATTTATGTCTGTTTAAAGAAGTACAGTTGTACAGTTAGAGTCAATTTTGCAATTCAAATGAGTTTGTACATAGTCCTAGCCTGTCTGGAATTATCACACTTAAAATATAAAATGATCAAGAGAAATATGAAATGAGCATTGAAACAGAAAGTTCAAATGATTGAATCTCCTTCTGAAAATGAAAATTAGAACTACCTCTCCTTCATTCGGTAATAATCTAAAATACTCTCAAGAAGGCTGGGACAGAACATGGGAAGAAATCTTAAAATTGTGACCATTGAATAGAAGTGAAATCAAATAATTGCTCAAAGGTCAAACTTACAGAAAAAAGTTAGTTTCATTATTTCATTTTAAGTTTATGCAAAAAGTAAAAATCTTGGTTTATAAGAGACATAAAACATACAAAATAGAAAATGCCTTCAGAAAATAGCAATATATTTTAAATCCACCAGAATATTTACATTAAAATCTAACATTTATGATTTAAAATGTTGTTGCAACCTTTGAAAGGAGTCATAGCTCCAGCTCTGCTCCATGAGTAGGACAAGTCAAAGCTCTCACAGTATATGGCCACAGTACATAAAATTGTGCAGCTATTCAATCATAAATGTGCAGCTATTCAATCATAAATGCTGTCTGTAGGGATCTAACTGTACATTGTGTGCGTATATGTCAACTCATTTAAATTTTTCTTCCTCAAGGTTTGTGAAAAGAAAGCCTGCAGTTCACTACAAATTTATTTATGCCTAGTGGCTTGCCTGTAGGAACATCATAAAAACGTTCAACACATCTGACAAAAATTTGGAAAAGAATGTGTATGCATCTACCCTATGCTTTCCTTTAGGGAAAAAAAAAAAAAGGACAGTCTCAACTCAGAGCTCCTGTCTTTACACAGTTAGAAAATCTGATACCACTCCCATTGAACAGGTAGCTGATAAACACAGGCCATTATTTCGCAGGCATTAATAATCACTTTGATTCCATTTTTAACTTTCACATAGTCGCCTCTGTCATATGCAGATTATACTGGTGTGAAGTGCCACACTCACTGTGTGGCACTTTGCTTTTAAATTCTTGGAAAATATATGTTCCTCTTAGTTGCAGATCCACACAATAATCTTCCACAGGCCATAGGAACATCTACAGTAAACATCAGGCATATGTGTGCATGTCCACCATAGATTCCCAGTTTGAGTGATATTCCTAGTAGTGCAAGGCAGGGAAATATTGTTTCAAACATAAATACCATAGTATTTAGGTGGCAAGATTGTATAACGCCTGTTGCCAAGCCCATGCCCACATCTGAATTCAGTAAAGTGGGACAAATTGCTGTAACCATAATAATCATTAATGGGAAGGGATGCTCTAGTGAGAGTCCATTAATACCTTGAGATGACATATCACTGCATTCTGGGAAGCGGTTACCAAAATATGATAGGGGTGAAGGAACTTAAATGCATTCAAATACTGCACAAATCATCCCAATTGTTGGAATGATCCTTGCATATGAACACATAAATGTTGCCTGTATACAAAAAAAAAAAATAATTAAAATATGTAAAGAAAACAGCCTAAGTTGTTTGTTTTGCTATTTAAAACAACAGGCTTACACAGTGCAATGAAATATTCACCATGTTTTCCTTTTGCTGATCTATTTTTCTGGATTGATTACCTCTGAAAGCTTTCCTGACATGAGCTTTTGTACGCTGACAAAAGGGAGGTGAAGCGAAGCATCTTGATTAGTTCCAATGCAGATCAGCTTCTAGGCAGGCTTACCAGAGCAGGAAGAACAGAGAGCATGTGGTCAGGAGAATGCATCAATGCTAAATTAGGTTTTATGGGAAAAAGCAACCCATCCCCATATTTTCACAGAAAAACTAGCAGATAATACAACTGAGCTTTTAAATTTTGTGTCAGCTCTTTTGATAAATAGTAACAAAAATAATAGTTAGATCTGATTCTTGTGAAAGCTGCAGTTATTCTAACAATGTGCTGCCTTGTATTCAGTATGCTTCAAACCAGAGCCATGCCTGGATTCCTAAGACCTCCCGACCTTGTCAAACTTTCTTTATACTTGACTGAAACTACATCACTGTACACTGTCTATTCACATGTCCCTGAAAAAATTTATTTTAACTAAAAAAACAAACAAACAAACAAACAAACAGTTTTATGACTATCTACTGAACTTAAAAGGCAAACAGACCTGTTGAACTACTTCTGCATATTATATTAACATCCTCCAAGGGGTTATATTGTCCTTCTCATAAATGAAGGCCTAGCTCTACTGTTAAGTTCAACCTTCTGAAGCCTATAAAAAGCCCTGCTTACCCTATGCATGAAGATGAAAAACAGTACATCTACAATGGCCACAACAGTTGGGCTGCTATTTTAAAAAGCATTAATCAGGTGCTTTATCAGTACCAGTAGCTTCCTTTCCAGTTGAGCCCATTGAAGTTTTAGTGGTTGTTCTGATGCAGATTATAAGTAGCTGTGTGTTACCCAAGTATTATATACATGACAATCACATAATAAGCTGAGTTGGAAGGGGCTCTCAAGTCCAATTCCCGGCCCTGCGCAGCACCATCCCTAAGACTACATATATGTACCTATTCATTAAAAATAGTTATGTATTACTAAAGATTATAAGTAGTTTATGTGTTATATGCCAGCAAAATAAACAAGATCTCTTTATTTCCATTTAAAGTTATGCTTTGATTTGATAAACTAAACTCAAAGTACACTTAAGGGTTTATTCTATAAATTGTTTTCATTCAATCTCAAATCTTTTAAGGATTTCAAAATTGGTTTCTTCTTCTGCTTTGTAGGCAAAATCTAGTGAAAATAATATTTTCTAAAAAATAACCCTTTCCTGAAATTTTATTTTATGGATTTATTATTTCATAATTTATGAAAAATATGTAAGTACCATTAAAATTATTATTAAATCATCTAAGAAGTGCCTACTCACAACGAGCTTCATCAAATATCTATATTATCCAAGAAAATAAAAAAAAAATAAAAAAAGGGAAAAAAGCCCAAAAAATGTAACATATTTGCAGATATATTACAGATGTTATATTCCATCAAGGGCAAAAAGAAATATGCTGTCCAACATGAAAAGATCACCCTTACAATGATAATCCTTGGTAACTACAGTCTGTTTATTTCAGAGCCAACTAACTGCTGAACACCTTACAGGGAACCTGGGGAGGATTATGGGCCTGATCAGTCTCTTGACCATGACCTTGAATATTTTGTGCATGCCACAGATCATGTAATTTATCTGCCTTAGAATAACTCAAATTTATGCTGTGATATGGAAGATGACACAGCCTGAGTCCAAACAGATGAAAGTGAAAGGGTAGCAGCATCTGTTTTATGCACTTTGTTCTAGCACTCCTCAGCTGCAATTAAAACTGAGAACTAGCAATCACTTGCTTCCTCTGAAACAAACTGCTGTTCTCTGAATGTACTACAGCCTGTGAGGAACCCCTTAAATAATTCCTATTTGTTACAAAATTTGCAATCCAATCCTAAGTTTAGCTCTGTGTACAGTTACCTATGCAATAATATATATTGAATGACTTATCAGACTTGCACCAATGCACTGCAGACAATTAAACTGGATGATATACCATAGGATTTGTACACTATACATAGTAATTTCTTCCCTTCACAAGAAGCACCCCACAAATGCCACAAAGGACTAACTAGCCCTTCTGCATCAGTTATATCAATCAAGTCCCTTATATTTAGTGCATTTTATACAATCGAGTTTTTTTCTCTCCATTTTGTTTCTCTCTCTCATTAATGAAATGGAAATGCTTTCTGTACTCTACCTCCCTATACAACGTGGGGAGGCTTAAGGATTCTGAACAGTTTGCTCAAAGTCTATTTCCTACCATTCAACTAAAAATAAGTATCATTGCTCCATCTGTGTCTGTCTCTACAGATAATTACAAATGGTATTCATTGTGTCCTAATTACAGGATCCATGAAGATGAGGACCTTGACAATTCAGTGTCTGACACCTACTCTCTTTTTGCCAAATTGAAAACAAGACTTGAGGAGTTTCTTGTCAGCCATCTCAAATCTGCATACTCAAGTATTACATGCCTTGCAAATAACTGCTACTTTGTGGTATAGTAAATAATTCTTATTAGGTACATGCAATTCTTTAACCAAGTAATTTATAAAATCCTTCTAACATGTACCTGCAAAAATTCAAAGACTTCATTGATTTTTAATAGCTTTAGTAGCAGAATTTTAAAAGAAATACTACTGGTTTTTAATTCATAACAGAATTAAATACCAAATACGGAAATTTATAAGTTTTTTTAACTTTACTATGTTTTCACTGTTAATTTCCAATTTTTCACTATTTCTTTCCAATAGAGATTTCAGTTAAATGAACATGTACTCACTGCTTGATAACTCCATTTGACAGGCTGTATTATGCAAAAGACATCAAAACAACTTTCTTATTATAATACAAAACACATAGATTTTCTTCTTTTTTTCTCTCTGCATCCTTAGGATAAATACAAAATTGAGATTTTAAGAAATGCAGCACAGACTAAGGATGAAGTTGAGTATAGTATCAGATCAGACATGTTACAGCAGAGAAGGGTCACAAAAGCCACCTAAGCTCTCCTTCAAATTGCCTAATTCAAATTCTAGTGCTCGACTGAGTCTAGCTTTTTGTTCATATGTCTATGAATATTACAGACCGTTGTACATGATAATTTGACTTCAAAGCTCTCCACTAAGTTGAAGGAAGAAATGCACACCTGACCTGATGATGTTTCAGTTTGTTGCTGAAAGAAAATGTTTCAGCAATCCACTAAAGAGATGTGTATTTAATGTTTCCTAAAGCCATTTGGCCATTAGTAATTATTATCAATTAATTCTTAACAATAAGAATAGATTATTTTAAATTACATTCCTTACTACTCTTAAAACAATCTAAAAGCATAGGTTGTTTTCATCAATACATCAGTTCCTTTTGCATACACATACTGCCACCAGAATGAAAGAATAGCTTGAAGGTCAAAGAAGATAGGGAAGCCCAAAGGAAACATAATGTTGAATTTCTACCCATGTTTATAGGAACATAAAGAATTACAGTCTGAACAATGTTATCTTTTTACCTCATTATGAAATCTTGCCAATATTCCACCCTTGCAGCTCAATTGCTTTTAAAAAACAATCATTTCAATGACAATTTGTGATCTCTAGTACTGGTTCTAGCAACTATTTCTGAAAAACATTTTTAATGCAAAAAAAACCCCAAACAAACCAAAATCCTCAAAAACATCAGTGTGCTGCACAGACCTTTACATAGGCTTCTTTGTGCACACATCCTTAAGGCCACTGGGTTCTTTTAATGTTTTTTAGAGTGTTCAATATATTTCACAGTACAGGGACAATGTAGCTACTATGTTTTCACTAACAGCAGCCTCCAACAGAAAAAGCCACGAAATGAGCCAATGATAATCATTTTATTCTCCAGACAGGGTACAAACTGTGAATTTATTCCCAAACATCCAAAATATTAATGTTTGCAAGCTGTGGGTGACACACAGTCGGGAAAAAAAAAGCGTAAAAAAAACCTCTAAGCTTTAGGAATCTGAGCAAAACCAGAAAGTTCAAGCACCTCCTCTGGTTATCAAAAGTACCTCCACTGCAGATATAAGAACTTACAGATTTTGCCAGGAACATAAACAGAAGTTGCAATGGCACCTGTGATTTCACATAGGCAGGAAAATTTTCTCTGAATAAAAAGATTATACATTTTCTAGATACTGCACTGTCCCTCCCCATATAGAACAGGTAGAAAAAAAACCACTGCACACATATTCAATATAGTCATGGTACAAATATAACATATGAGAGGAAACAGCCCTCACACATGTCTCAGCACTTGGTACTTGTGCCAGGACCCTCATCTCCTGCTGTCAAGATGCTTATCTGCTGGTTTGTTAGGTGACACACAAATCAGGGTATCTTCCCCCAGTGGCTCAGTCAGTCCACACAACTTGCCTCATAGTGAGTTACGTCAGTGCCAAGGAGCTAACACTCCCAGCTAACTATAAACATCTTGCCTTGAAAGCAAGATCCGAGAACATAAGATGGAATTTGTGACTGACAGACACTCTACTTTACAAACTGTAAAAGCACACCATAACTTTCACAAAGCAGAGGCCTCTTACACACACTTTGAGTGTGTGGGGAGCTCTCCATGAAGCTATGTTGGCTCTGATTTTCTCTTCTAGAAGCTGAGCAACAGGAAGCTTCTGTACACTACTATCATTCATTGGTATGTTACATTGGCTCCTAATCTGTACTTATTTCTTCACTAGCTGTAATATGGGCACATTTATCGTGCACCATATATATCCACTAGTAGTTCCTTTTTGTTTATCCTGTGTCTGTTTAAAGTCTTATGTCTGGTTTTCCTGTGTCTATTCAATAAATAATTCATGCTGATACAGACCTGATTGGCCATTATTAAAGAACTAGAGACATAAAGGGATTTGGGGGTGCAGGCTGCCTTAATAGAGCTACTGCCAGAAATCTGAGAAAGGCAGAGCCCATCAAAACTTACACTCTCATTAGTAACAGTACTTTATCAATAAGAATCTAGAGCAGAGCAGAAATTTATATTGCTCTACCATGTAAACATACATCACCTACAAGGTCTCTGCAAATCATTTTATGCAATTACTTCATTTTCTGGAAGTACTTGTGCAAAAGACAACACAAAGACCTTAATTACAGAATTGGGTAGTATTGCGTGTTTTGTCCATTTTGAAAGCTTCACTGCTAAGATAAAGTATCTGCTATTAGAATGTTTTACAGCTCCACTGATAAAAATGAGTTGAGTGAATTTTCACATATAAAGCTCACAATGACATTTTTCCTATGCTAAAATTTAATTTAAGAGGCATATACTGCATTTTAATAAAATATGTCACAGATTTCAACTATATTTTTTATGGTTCTCTATGGAAAATAGAGCAAATTCCATTTTACATCCACTGAAGTTCTCTTGCTGATGCTTTAAGATATATTTTGGTTTTGTTTGAGTGCCATTTTTAAATTATCTGCCAATCTCTATTGTCAGTAGCTACTCTTGCTATAATTGTTTTCTTTTTACCACATGTTCACTATTTCTCATATGTTGCACTATATGCTCACTATTGTTAGAGGTACTTTGAAATGTATTCTGTGACTGAGCACCTAATTCAGGAAAGAATTACGTGTTTATATGTTCCCTGATCATTTTCTCAGGGAAAGAATAGATCATTGATTAGATTGCTTTCCACACTGAATGCGTATTATATGGCTCAGGTTAGCATGAGATTTCATAACTGGTTTTATACAAAGCTTTTGTATGCAGAAGGCTTATTACATTAACTAATCTGTTTTCCTGTTAGGAAAGACCTTTAATATCACTTTCTGACTTCCAGTTACAAGCCAGGAATTGGCTATGACAAAACAAGATTAACGCCCACATGTTTACTTGAAACCCCAGAACGCAGGATGCACTACACTGCTTGAGACAGAAAGAAAGGTTATTCTTCTGTGCTAATTTTCTCCATTCAGGAACGGTGGAAATGTGAGAATTGTATATTGAGAATTGAGAATTATAATACTATAAATACAACAATTGAAAAACTCATACTTTAATCACTGAAATGTTAATCACTGAGTCACCTCAGCTTTAGTATCCTCACCATCTCAATAATGCAAAACTTATTACATTTGGAAACTGGGGGTGGGGGAGAGGGGCAAAGGAGAAAGAGAAAAAAAAAATCTGTATGATAAACTATTATTATTAATAATAATAATACCACCATCTTGATATAATATCTCACATACCATATTATACCAAATTCTTCTCATCCCTGGACAGTTCCTTCTACCACTGCAGTTCTGTACCTCCAACTGATAAAGTTCAGATAACTTTACTTGCTCAGATAAATAGTGCCAAAGCACTTTTCTTACAAGTTCTCTGTATAGTTGTTAATAATTCATACATTAGTTCATAGGGATGTAAATAAGCCAATTTCATGTGAATATTATGATAAACAGAATGGTTCTAAGTGATTGTACAGCTTTTTTTGACTACAGTTTAGTGGTGTTCATGCAGAAAGTATGCCTTGTGTTACACAAGACATCAAAGAAAATTACCATTGCGGTCTCGCCTTAAAATCTTCTACTCTAAAAATAGTTCATTGAAGATGTTCAACTGTGACACCATAAAAATCAGCTAGAATTTCAAATATAACACTTGCCTGAAGAAGTCAATCAGGGCCAACTGCTAACAATGTATTCTGTTTACCCAAGCATTTAAAAGCAGGGAAGAGGAGAGCTGATATCCCAATCACCTGATCTGCCCAAGTATAACATGCTTTAAATAGAGCTACATAAGTTTTTTTCATCCCAGTCTTCCTGTGGTGTGAATGACTTTGTAATGTCATCATCCAGAAGTCCCTTCTCAGAATTCTCATTCAGTTGTAGCTCTGGAAGGAGACTAAGTCTGGATGTTCTTTCATTGTACAGATGGAATCTTGCCCATGATAAAGAAATAGATTTCTGGTTTTGGTGTTCTTGAAAAGTTAGCACTCAACATAACCTCAAGCACACTGTAAGTACTGCAGAGTAGCTTAAGTTGCAAGGGGAAATTCTGCTTTATAACCTTCACCATTATTTTGTTTCTCATTCAACCTAAGGTAGTTCACAAAACCAGTAGTAAATTAGGCTTAATATGAATGAAAAGCAAGTCAGGGGTATTACTGCCTACAGAAAGGAAGCAGTTCTTGCAAACAGAAATAGATGAAGTAAAATATTAAATAATTCAGTAGTTGAGCACTTTGCAAAAAGTGCTCACTGTGAATTGCATATGGATATCTGGTTTTTTGACTGAAAAACGGATCTTGAAACTCCAGAAAAAAAAAATCATGTCATTAATTTTAAATTCAAAGCAATATTGTAAAGAATAGTATGAAGATCAACAGGTAACTACAATTATTGTGGAAAATCATGAATAAAACATTAAATTGCAGGCTCTAAGCCCCTAGGCACTTTGCACCATTAAATGCATTTCTATTTTTATATCTCAAATCTCTCTGAAAAAAGAAGAAAATGAAGAACTTTAGAAGAATACCTTATTTGTTATGAATAAAAATTACATTGAAATGAAAGTCAGCTTCCAATATAATATTATTTAAGTAGAAAAGAGCAGTAATTTGTCTAACAAGAGAGAAATTTCAGGGCAGAATATTTCCAATACAGTATGTACATTTTTGGGTGCAATACTTACATTCTGATGCACCAATTTTTCTGAAATTTGCATTGTATATACAAAAGTACACCTCAAGAAGATAAAAGTTATTCCTAGAGATTAAACAGAAGCAGTGATTACAATCATTGCTTTTCTCTTCTTGTCAGGAGCTCATGGTTCCTTGAAAATTTATTTTGAAGGTCTCTTTGACTTCTAGATTCATTTGAGGAGAAAGCTGTTTGATCTTTTGATACATTCGATTTTACAACTGCTGTGTAGAACAAATAAATTTTTTTTTTTTTACATAAGCTTATATGTTGTATAGGATCTAAAATACATTGTAACTGAGTTTTGTATATTTTGGGCACAAAACTTTGTTGGTATCATTTTATGCCATTTCATTATGTAACAACTATTGTTTCAACGAGTATGATGTCAGTGGAGGACTGTTGTTACAAAGGTTCGTGCTGTAAACTGCTTTACTCACAGAACTGCTCCTGCTTCATAATGTAAACCATGTTTCATCTCTTTGTAATGGCTCTGTTTAAACATTTATACTTATCTCTATTGTTACAGTGCAGTGTTTCTGATTCTTGTTAACAGCTGATAATTTTTTTCTGTCTTTTATATCTGAACTCAAGTGTTTTGCACTTACCAAGTAGCCATTTCCTTCCATTCAGTATGCCTTTTTCAAACACTTATTTTGCAAGTATTTAATATGTGTCACTGCAACTTTCTGTCAAGGGGTCTGATTTCTAACATCCAAGCTAACCTTGGCCAACATTGGCCAAATGCTTCTACAACCAGCTAGGCTGCACAAGCTCCAGTACAAACACAGTCCTGCACAGTGCTCACTGCTCTTCCGCTAAGGCAGAAAGACAAGATAAAATAATTGTATGCTTGTTTTACATATAAAAGTAGTTCTAGTGAATTAGCCATGTATTCAAAATCAAGTAAAAGGGGGGTAAGTCTACAACATATACACTCCATTATAATATTTACTATTAATTATTGTGAGATCCAGGTATGTGTTTTAGTTTTCAGCTTCATGACCCCTTTTCCCCTAAACCCAACCTCTTTCATCATTTTAGCAAGTTCTCTCCAGATGCAAGACACTGAATTCTCCTCACCCTCTTACCCTATTCCACAACATTCATAAACTCTTTCCTGATTCATTGTACAAATTTGTTACTGACCAATAAATAGAAAAAAAGATGATACATCAAGGTCTAATTCCATATCTGTGAAAGCTAATGATATCCCTATACAGAACCCAGGAGCTACAGGGTTTTTTTCACAAATGAGATATTCTTCTACATTTATTTACTGATAGAAAGTTGACTGCTTTGCTACCGAACCAAAAATAACTATACTTTCAAAAGCCAGTTAGTTGCTGTTTACTTGTAACTTGTGAGGATCATCAGAACAAGCTGGAACTGTTTTAAGGTCAGCCCTTGAAACAGAAAATAGGTATTAAAAATGTTGGACTAGATGATCATTGAACACCTTCTCACTTTATGCTCAACATGCCTTACATGCATTTCCAACATCCAAAGAGTGAAATAATACTGAAAAAGCCTACCAAAAAAACCTAGTATTTGCCAAAGAAGAGAGCAGGAGAGGTCCAGAATATGAAAAAAAAATTCTAGAACTGCCCTGGATAAATTAACATTTTGTCAAGTTTACTTTTCTGCTCCACAGGGTGGCCATAAGATGACTAAGGAAGAATAGAGAGAAGGAAAAAAATAGTCTTTAAAAGTACTTTAAAAATAATCTCAACAAGAACTGAATCAATTTAATTAAAAATGTATTCAACTGCTTAGTTAAAATTTGAAATAATTTTCTGAGTCATCTGTCACCATACATGCGTTAAAATTTATCACTGGAATCTGAAGACAATCTCTAGCCAGTGTCAAAGTTCAAGGCTGGAGCTTTAGACAGAACTTTTGTTTAGTGCAGCAACCAGCAACAGCTCAAAAATATAAGATAAAGAGGTCAAAATAGTAAATTTTGTTAGCTGTTTTTTTAACTGTACCTTCTTGTAGGGAACTAATATTCTATAGGTATGGTTAAACAAGTCTAAAATACAAAGCAGATGGTAGGACTGTGTTGTAATAGAGAAGTGCTTCTAAAGGTACATAAGTGATAGGTTTATCACTGAGCCAATGCCAAACACTGGATAGTGCTAAAAGAAAAGAAGTAGTGTCTAATTTAAGAGACCATAAGGCTTTAAGAAGTGATCTTAAAATGCAAGAGAAACAGCAGACATGATTCATGTTATACTCAACCTCTTTCTGCATAACTGACATTAAAATTTTTCACTAATTTAATTATTTTACTATTTTACTATGAAAAGCAATTCTATTTCTACTGCTATATATTATCACAATAAAATATTTAATGAATCCAATGAATTCAATGAATCCTTGCAGAGAAAAGACAACACCATAGTAGAAACAATAGGTACTGACTGTGAGGGTGACTAAAATTGTTTGTGTAAGAGTATCTATAATGCACTGTAGGCAAAAATAGTGACACTAGGGAAATAATCACTAGTTCAGAATGCACATGCTAACTACTGCATAAACGAAATGTCTAAAACGCTTGAGCTTTAATAAGTAGCACCATGAAGCAGGGAATTAGGAATTAGGAATGAATTCTCCATAGACAAAATCACTGCAGTATGCTGTGTGCCTATAAAAGTGTTCTAACCAGAAAGTGTCAAATTTTCTGATGAATTAGAGACAAGTGCCTCTTGTCTGTGCTTTCAAAATGCTCATTTATTTCCTGTTTCCTTTAAAATAATAATTAATTGAAGAATTACTCTGTGATGATGGCTGTTATAGAAGGAGAAAAAAATGAAGAGGAAAGAGCAAAACAGGAGATAGCATGCAGGAGCTGATTCACAGACAGATCATGTTCACTGTTTCTTGTTCACTATAGCTCTCCTGACAGCAGAAACACTTTGTATACCATACTCTTCCTTGTATACCAACTTTTGATTAGCATGGGTAGAAATACAGCATTAATTCCCAGAGGGCTGTTAGACATTCAAGGAAAGCAGATGACTGATCATATAAACAGCAGCGGACAATATATTAATAAATCAGCAGATCTCCAAGTATTTCCAAGAGTGCCAAGTGACACTTGGCAAGTGACATAGTATCTAACTTCACAACACACATTACTGATGTTTTTGAATTCCCAAAAGGAAGAAATAGTTCACTCATATTAATAGTATTTTCTACTTTAGTAGGTTCTAACAGTACCTCTACTGTAGCCAGCTCATCACCTTTTATCCCAAATATCCTTCAGCTGTCCAAGACCATTCCCACCAAATCTTGCAATAATATCTTTAATTTCCATTATTATCCTTTTGATATTCAAGTAATACCTACCTACAATAAATCAACACTGGAGCGCAAAACAACCTTATATCCAGTGAAATCCTGTGCTATGTGCACATTTTCTCAGATGACATGAAGGCAATTGGCACTGAGTTTACAGATCATCATAACTGATGGAAAAGCTGTTGCTGCTCATAAAATCATGATATATACAGCCTTGCCCAGATGGCTGGAGAACAGGTTCACTCAGGCCATTTATATCAGATAGCACAGGGGTCTCAAATCATGTAAAAATGATTCTTGGTAACCACCATACAGATGGTGTCCTCCTTCTTTTGGGGTCCAAAATGATAGGGAAGAGTAATATAAATTGCAGCAGCTCTCAGGTCTCTAAAAAACACACCAGAGACGAAACAGAGGACAAAAGTAAAGCCACAGAACAAGTGCAAGGTCTTCATCACTCCCATTTTCACTTATAGTCTGAGTGCCAGAAGGGGTAGGGACCAAGAAGAAAAGCTGTGGCATAGAAGTTTTTGATCCTCTTTTCCTACTAGGAATCTAAATTGGTAGTCAAAACACTAATGCTGCTAAGTTGGAGGAACTATAGAGGCATCACACCAGACAGTCAAAATAAATCCACTATGTTTTGACATGCTGCATAAATTATGTCCTCTTATGTACTACCACAGAAATACAACAAAGAAAAACAAGCTAAACCTGAAGACAAGTCTAATTTCTCTGGAGTATAACAGAACACTGTCCCACCTGCCATATTCACTAGGGAGACAAGTGAAATCTCCACAGTGATCTAGTACAGCTGTTCACTTGACACTTTTCAGGTAAATTGCTGAACTTAAGTTCAATTCAGGTGTTTGTCACTGCCAGTCTTGAGGCTGCTCCAGAAAACAGCGGTTTCTGAGATAACTAAACTTGAAGGTCAGCTAACTGACAATGTCTTAATCAACCAAAAAATTGACCCAACAAACAAACAGGTACATTCCTCTAAAGCCAACCATATGGTTAGCCTGACAACCCCACCTGTGAATTTGTCAGTAACTCATAAAATATTACACAGTATTAAGCAAGCTGCTGGAACTCTGGCAATAAAGTCATGTTGGATCAGCTCCTTTCTGTACATGCCTAGATTTATTTCCAAATAAGATAGCACAAAATGCATCAAATACACATAACAGACTGAAAAGCTCAGTCTCTCCAGCTTTTCTGAATCCCTTTGTGTTGCTCTGGTCACATAGAGACAAGAAACCAATTCAATTTTCCCAGCCAAGAACTTTCCTGTGTTTGCAGAACTGGTACAGAGTCCCTCTGGCAGACCCAATGCTGGCACTTCAGCTTCCAGCCTCAGTAAAGGAAGCACAAGGGGCAGTGCCGGACTTTCTGTCTTCTCAGTTGGCAGGCTGTAATTTAGATGACAGTTGGAAGACTTTAGAATATCTCCAAGACTGCTTTAAACTATAGTGAGTTGGCATAAATCTAGTCTGGGAATCAAATGGAACTGCAAAGCTCAAATACCCTTTTTTTTTTTTTTTTGCTCAGTCTTGACCTATTAGTTACTAGGTATTCTACTTTTTGCTCACTCAGTCTCTTTCCCTGCTGCAGTTTCCAAGATTTTCCAAGTTCTTTGCATATGAAAATTTGAATGGAATTAATAAAGGTCTTAATTACTGTGAATTCTCAAGTTATCTTCATTCAAAGGACAAATATTAATAAGGAAAGAGATTAGGTGCCCCCCTAAATCATCACATTTTAGCTTTAAGCTCAAACAAACCAGGCAAACTTAGAGAATACTTTCCTTAGCTAGTTTTAATAACATTTACTTATTTTCTCAGATTTTGTCTCTACATGCTGAACTGTTCTCTTTCTTTCTGCCAGAACACAGCTTGGCTCAGAGACTGGCAGTTATGCATAATGATTATGGTCTGCACTGCATCCCTCAAATAGATGCTTACCTTCACTTTTAATTCCTTAACAGTTAGATTGCTTTCTAACTTGTGATTTTGATTGTATATGGCTGGCAATGCAATATGATTCTTTTGTACCAAGCTTCTTTTTCCTGAATGCTCTCAATTTTCCTAAAAAGCTGTTTGTAAAATGCCATGCAAATTAAAAGAGACTGAGAAATTTCTGTGGGTGGAGAACATGCTAAAATAATATATTCATCCCTAATGGCAATGTGGGAATAACAACTGTGCTTTGCCATTAGTCATAGTTTGGAATCACACCTATCAACCAGTAATATTATGCACAAACATTACCCCCTTCAACTGCAGAGATATTAACTGTTTAATTCTCACAATGCCACTTCTGAACTGTGATTGGGAATGAACATTATTCCTATTCTGCAGAGGATGAATTGAAGGACATTTCCCCCAAAGTATGCTACATTAGAAGATGTCATCTGTTTGTGGCAGGAAAACATTTCATGCAGATTAATCTCACTGTGCTGGTAGCTAAGCAAGCTCTAAGAGAATCACATCATGGATGTCCAGAACATCTTCATTATCAGCACAGACTGAGGCAAAAAGATAAGTGCTTTCTGAATTTAATAACTGGACATGGAAAAATAAATATAGAAACAATTATTCCTATGTAAGTAGAGCATGCTTGTGCCCCCCTCTATTATCTGCATAATCACACCACACAAGCAAATGCTAATTTCAGCAAGACTTATTTAGATATTGATTTAATTTCTGAGTTACTATTTATAAATTACTAGCCTAAAGCTAATACTAATGCACCTTTATAAGCAAAGGTAGAATTACACTTCTCTGGTTCTGCCCACTCTCCAGTCAGGTACCCACTGGTGTAGTTCATAACTACAGCAATAAGAAATGAGACTGTGCTTTTCAAGTATATGTGAAGAATCAGCCCTTATCTAAACTGGGTCCCTGGAAAACTCTGATATTTCAGATAAAGATCCACTTGTAAATGTGCTTTATTCATGCTGCCATATGACAAAAAAAAAAAAAAAAAAAAAAAAAAAAAAAAAAAAATCATAGTCTCTGCCATACACCTGAGTTCTACAAAGATAATATGTTTATCAAGAACATACACACAGAGAAGGAAATCTGGCAGAAGTCATTAAAAAATACTTTTCACTTCCGATCTTTTAAGCTGAAACATACACTCTGCTGTATACTCATATGGCAAGCAGCCATTTCAGGTACTCTTTCTCCACCAACAGAGTCCTTTCACATTCAGAGAAGCTTAACATCCTTCTCTAGCAAGCAGAAGAGAAAGTGAAGGAGTTAAGGAGTAGAGAAAAAGGAAAAAGGTCAACAGTTAGAGAAGGGAAGGAGAAAAAGCAGAAGAGATGCACAGAACATTGAGGGATGACTGCTCTGCAAGGGAAGGCGAGCTGGGAACAAGCACAGCAATAAGGCTGGCACCAGCCACTGCACCAACGAGAGCCAAGATGCAAAGCAGCAACTCCAGAACAGGGCCAGAGACAATGGCAGGGTCAGACACTGCCCAAATCACTCAGCAGATCTGTAGTGGTTAGGTTTCTTTCCAGGAAACCAGAACTGCTCTGAATCTACACGAGATGATCTAACACTGGGATTATCTGCTTATGAAACAAGAAAAAATGCATTTTTCCTTCTGCTGACCATAAAATAAAACTTCTTTACTGTAGAGAAGAGCCTGGCCACTGTAACAGATGCTGCCAATATGCACAGAACAAAACACTGCTATCATTCTGAGGGCAATGGTAGCATTGCAGAGAAAATGCAGTTCCTACAATGCTTGAAAATCCAAGCATGAAGCACAGGAAGATCTGGGCTACCCCTATCATGTGATTCTGGTTTCCTGTCTCTGGAGTCAGCCTCATCATCCTGTCTTTTAAACAAAAATCCTAAATTTGTAAGAGCTGGGTTTTTCAAAACCTGTGTAGATACTTATTATCCAGAAAAAAAAAAAAATAGGGGATGGAAAAGACAAAGTAAAGACCAAGATCTCATCTTGAAACCCTTACAAGAGGATTACATTAAATAGGGCTAATATAAGCAAAATGAGCCTATCAGAATGCTTGTTTGCTAACATGAAAGACACTTAGAAATTATAAAGAGCATAAAAAAGACAGTATTGGAAATACCTACCTGAGCGGCATTCTTAGTATACAGATGATCTGATATGAAAGAACAGCAAAAAAAGATAAAAGACCCTGTAAGGCATTATAAATGCTGTCTAATCATACTGATTCATAATAGACCGATAAATTCATTAGAAATGCTTAATAAGGAGAGATAAAGTTAGTTTCTTCTATACTTAATTATTAATACTTAATAATACATACATGCATTTAAGGCTGCCCTAAGTCCTTCATGAAACTTAATGTCATCTTCCAGCCCTTTCTACTCCATTTATTAAAAATTGGAATCTTAAATGTTGAAATCGGTATTAACGACACATTAAGACAGTAGAGTTACAAGAAATAAATCAGAAATACTTATTTTTCAAATATACACTCCAATGACCTTGACATGGCATTACTTTTTCTGTGTAAAACAATTCTACTTTTACATATGCAATAATATTACTATCCTGAGAATCATATATTTTGAACTTTCTGGCTTTCAAAGGCAATCTGAGTCCTTACCAGGGCATTGATACAGACTTTAGACTCCATTAATTTTTATCTTTAGACCAGAGTGAAAGAAAATATTATCATCTACGTTTGAAGAGACAAAATGGACTGAGAGAGCACTTTTGCTTTTACATGATTACTGTTTGTAAAGGACAGTTAAAATACACTCTGAGAAACTCAGGAGAGTATTTCCTATAGAAGCAGAGGCTGGAGAAGAACCACTCAGCTTGGCATCAGCAAAAGAGAAATGCAACTAGAGCTGGAGAAGAGGATTTTGAGTTGAGCATGGAGGTAGATAGGATCACCTGAAAGGAGAAAAGACTATACAAAAACTAAATAGATTGACACACAGTATTTTCCCTAGGCAATGAGTATCATAGGTAAAAGTCTGCACTGCAAGAGGAGCAAAAACTGTCTGCAGAAGTCGTGACTCCTAGAACGCTGACAGGAAAATTCTGCTAGAGGCACTTCTGTAATTTGTTTGTTTTGCCTTGGGGGAAAGTGGGGAGACAAAACAACAAAAAGATATTTTATCACTGTACAAAAAATGCTTTCAATTTCCTAAACAGGCATATACTTTAGCTCTACCACTCTTTGCTGTTCACAGGAAAGCTAGGGTATGAGAGAAACCATACAATCTCACACCACTGATAGCCACCTGTCTCTTAACACATTAACTGACTTTCTCTTCTTGGTCCTTATTCTCCATAGTTAAACAGTTCCTCTTGTACTTTTCCACTGTTTTTTTTAACATTTTCTTCTCTTTTTTTTTCTCCTTGTTAAAGTGTATTTTCCTAAATTACTGATATTTCATTTTACCAGACAAGAAGATTCAACATCACTTTTTCATAGAATCATAAAGGTGGGAAAAGACCCCATAGATCACAGAATCACAGAATATTCTGAGTTGGAAGAGAAGCTTAAATGAATGGCCCATACAGGCATTGAACCCACAACCTTCACGTTTTTAGCACCAGGCTCTAAGATCATAAAGTCCAAATTTGTAATCACCAAGTTACTTTGTAATACTCTTAAATATTTGTTTTATATTTGTTACTTTGTATTTTTGTAATGCAAAATAATTTGTTGTATTTTGTTGACAAACCCAGAGCTAATGACTCTATTGGTGAAGTAGGAGAATCAATTCTGACCAGCATATAGAATATTTTCCTTGCTCTCATCTGAAGATGCCACAGACTCCATATGAATAAATAGATAGTTAATATTTCCATAGAAAGAGAACCCCACATAATTTCTAAATTTAGATGGCTTTTTAGTATTACATACACGCATATACAAGGTGAACTTTTTCCTTTTTTTTGAGGTCTTCATAAAGCAAGGACACAATGTAAAAACTTCCCTGAAAGACAAGTTTTTCAATAATGTAATACTAGATATGATATAAGGTTCAAGTTTATTATCCACATGAGATCCATAACCTATGAATACAGTACTGTTAAAAAAAGTCATTCCTCTCATAAAGTATATACATTCCAGCTGGGTGCAAGTTAAAATAGTTTGATATTTATGTTCTTGTGAAACTAAAGTGCAGATGGACGTAAAATTTGTCATGGAGCCCAGAAAAAAAGACATCTCCAGGGTATTTTTTTTCTACTACAGCAGCCACATACAATTCAATATGTGCTCCAGAGCATTTAGTTCTTCTAAAAACAGTGTCAGCAAAATTTCTGGGTCTCTTTCATGAATATTTAAAAAATGTTAATCAGGCTGAAACATGAATGTTCTTTAGCAAGAAGGATGCGCCTCATCACTGGAGGTTTAGCAAGTGAAGAGAAAAACAGCACAGAGCTACAGATAAGTAGATTCCAGCAACACTTTTATTGCACACATAACTGGATCAACATTTTACTAATAGAGTTAAATTTCAAGCATTCAAGAAGCCTCAAAGTCCTGACATTCTGGAGTCTCAGATAGAATACATACACATTGCTGACACTGCAAGTGATTTGCTCATGCTAGAGCTCAAAGACACTCAGAAATCTGTCCTACAATATTGTTGCCTGAAGGATGTCTTTCACTTTCAACAACTCCAGAAGTTATTTCAGAGAATTTCTTTAATTGAGAAAAATAGTTTTTTAAAGTGTTACTTTAAAAAGCATCTGTTACATCTCATGTGTTTAACATAAACCTGCAGATTAAGGATGCTGACAAGTCCAGCACACAATAATCACACAAGTAGTGGGGTGTATGCAGAGAATGCTACATGATATGCACAACTCTACAGACCATAACATGGTATTTCTTATCATTGCACAGCAGTTACTAATGTCAATAACAGCAGCAGTATTGAAAAATGTTACTTTGGCACCCTGAATCCTATGATTCCTACTTTTTGACAAAAAACTCCACTTTTCCTCGGTGTCTTCTCCTTTAAGGCATATCAAAGTCAAACTTTGAATTTATTCTATGTTGTTTTTGTCTCTCACTAAATTACCTACATATAGGAATTCGAATTGAGATTTTTTTTCTTGAAAAGACTGTACACATAACCAGCTTTCAGATTTTTCTTTTACATAGGAATTTCCTAATGTGACAAAAAAGGAACAAAATGGACATTAACCATCCACTGATAAAATGGAAAACAGACATTCTAGGCAGGTTTTTTGCCTCTTTGTGCATCTCTCTCATATGAAGCTAATCAGAATTTTTTAGCAGTCACATCCTAATGGTATGTTTACTTTATAAATACTAAGTTAAATCACAATGTCTGTAAAAGACTCATTCCTAGTTTTCACATTTCATTGGTCTAATTTCATGATTCCACTTTTTTTTACAAAGGAGCAGCAAATCAGAGAAACTCCAAGGAGGCTCACAGCAGTTTTACACTAGGCTCTTTACAAACATTACAGGGATACAGTCTCCAGAGCAGGGAGCTTACAACAGAAGACTGCTCCTAGAGGACTTGGGCACACATGCTCTGAGTGGCCCAACTGCTGTCAAGCCTTGGAAAGTACTTATTCACATAGATATAAATGGTTCTGATTACCATTCCACTGAACTAATTTTAAACCACTCAAACTCTGCATTTAAAAGCACAGAATTTCTGGGCTGACAACAATCCCAACTTCCCAACAGCTCTGCAGATGAGCCTATTTTGGGAGTCACTGGTGACAGAATGGCTTTAGCAGGAGGTGCTGTAGAGATGGAAGGGGATGAAGACTGTTGTACTCAGGGCTTTCTTCTTACAAGGTAGGGTGTGTCACTTATACCAAAGCCCTTAACCAAATAACAAATCACTCTTCATCCCAGTCTGGCTGGATAATGTACGCTAAAAACAAACAATCCTTACAGAAAAAGGCTTCTGGCTTCCCATGTGGGGAATGCTGCAGTCAAAAGCATGGCAGCCATCCTGTATGCTGGGATGGGGGTTCCTCTCCTGAAGTGCTGCTGCCAGTGTGGTTGGGGGCAGCCAGTCGTGCCCCCAGTCACTGAAACAGGCACGGGTTGTGATGGAGAACAAAACAGCAGCACTGCCACCACTGCAACACTATGGGTGTGAGTAGGGGAAGGGCCTTCCACATCTAATATTCTCTGGGTAAGCTGACAGGGGTTTTTTCATTTAAAAACCTGAACCTCCATGATTATTGGTTTGGACTAGCCCCTGTGCTGGTTTCAGCTGTGGTAAAGTTAATTTTCTTCACAGCAGCTGGTAGGGGACTGTGCATGGATTTGTGCTGAACACAAGGTTGATAATATGTTTCTGTTATTTCTGTTCAGGGCTTACACTGACCCAAAGCCTTTTCTGCTTTTCATATGGCCACACTGGGGAGGAAGCTGGGCGTGCTTGGAAGGCTGGGAGGAGACACAACTGGGACCAGTGACCCCAGCTGACCACACAGTTATCCCACCCATAGGGTGCCATGCTCAGCATATAAAGCTGGGGTAAGAAGGGGGACAGGGATGTTTGGAGTGACAGCATTTGTCTTCCCAAGTCACTGTTACATGTGGGGGAGTCCTGGCTGTCCTGGAGATGGCTGAACACCTGCCTGCCCATGGGAAGAGGTGAGAGAATGTCTTGTTTGGATTTGCTTGCGTGCATGGCTTTTGCTTTACACATTAAACTGCCTGTACCTCAATCCCTGAGTTCTCTGTCTTTTACCCTTTGGTTCTCTCCCCGATCCTGCTGGTGGAGCAGTGAGCGAGCAGCTGGGGCTTGGCTGCTGGCTGGGGTTAAACTACAACAGCCCCTAATAGGACAAATGGTCACAAAAATACAGGGCTGGGAATACATAATAAAAAATACCAAATTCACCAGAAAATATTACATATTGATGCCTTAGGTCTCTTTCACTTTTAAAAGCTTTGTTGTGTTACGCAAGCCAGACTTTTATTTCTAAATTCTTAAGATAAATGCTCCGGTGTATTCTCCCTTCCACAATCCTCAGGTACCCGCATACCCCCTCAGCCTGCGAACAATTTGAGCTGAAAGCCATACTGACAGAATTGTTACTTTTTCCTTATTTAGTATTCTCCCTATTAGTCTCTTTCTTAGAAAATCATTCTGAACTTAAACCTTATTAGAGAAAACATGGAAATCAGTATTCTGTAACAGGTTTGTGTGAATCCAAATATTTGGTTTTTCCAATTAATGAAAGAGGGACTGGAGCAATAAATAAATGAAATAGGCACTGTGTTGGGGATTGCCTGCCACAGCTGACAAGGTTGAGAAGACACACTCAAAGCACAGCTGCTTCAGAACAATATTGCTGCTGCTGCACTGCATGGTTTGGGAAGGCAAGGAAGGTCCAGAAGAGAAACTTTGAGATAAATTAATAGATGCATGCTAAGAATCACAATCCTAAAATTAAACTCTTCTTGGATTATTTCTAAGGTTTCTTTTTAATACTAATGTCTGAAATTATGTTCCCATGAACTGTAAACAACAGTCTTCATCTTTTCAAAGAAGTCTCAGTCCTGGCAGGACCACTGCAGGACTGTGAACACACTGCAGAAAACTTATCACATTCTTGTAAAATAATTTTCCTCCAATACAGAAGGGAAGTTGAAAGCAAGAATACCACAGACTGGCAGTAAAAATGCCAAAGAGCAGATTGTTAGCCCCTGTAAATGAGTTCACTCATCCAATCAATTTTAACTCAAGCCTATACAGTCACTGCACTGAGTCAGTGAGGTAGGAGGTCTTACAGAAAATTAATGAGACTGGATATTATTTCATGAGCTGCTTAAAACTGAGTATAACAAATGCTGCTGAAAGGATACGCTCAGTATTCCCTCTACCCCCAGTTCCCCAAAAAATACTTACTCTGTAAGCAGAGACCAGAGAGCACTCTTATGTCTTCTATGGCAGACCCTAACCACGTCATGCCCAAGGACTACTATCTCCTATTATCACTGTCCTTTTCTTTCTAGGGAGACTGCACTGTAAAGGCTCACAGAGCACATGTTCCTTTCTCCTTTCCCAGCACCTTAATTTTCTTGTGGCTATACAGAACTAATATTTCTTTGGTGAGCTAAAAAAAACAATCAGCCGTAACTTTGATTAGTAATCACAAAATAATCTATCTTAAGTCAAGAACTAAGAAGTCATTGTCCTTACGAATTAAAAGACAGATTAGAAAAATTATGATTGCCTTTCTTGTCAATAAGGACACATCAGGCTTAACTGAGAAGAGTATAAGCAGTTACTGAAGTTTTAAATTAATCCCATTCAGAAAAAATACCATACGTCATTGCATATACTGGAAAACAGGTCCTCTGTTAGAACATTGGCAGATTAACAAATATACTGGGATTTATAATGAAATTATTCAATGAGGAAGAAGGTGAAAGGACGCAAAATGCCTCAGAGGCAGGAAAGTTAATTCAGTGGCATTTCAATGCAAATATCTTTCCACAATATCTTTCTTTAATGGAAAGACCTAATGAACAAGTAAGCTCCCCACCACCACCATCTAGAAGGTGCACACCACAAAATCTGTCTCTTCCATTGAGACAGTTTCAATAATGAAGCAAATTAAACTAGATGTCTTTGTGCCCAAGGAAACACTCCTCTTAATGGGCAGGGTGGTGGGATTGCTCTGGTTCGAGAGAAAAGCCAGTTACTATTTGACCTTGTTGGAAGAAGTACTATGGCATCCCATGATAAAACTTGCAATTTCATTTGGCATAAGGCATCAGGAATAGAGAAAAAGTGAAGGTAAGTTAGTAGTTCACATATTTAGCTGCAAGAATGTGGGTGAATCAATGTAAGGCTCACCAGGGTAGGGAAAACCAAAACAAATAAACCCAAACCTTGTTAAAATATCTTACTCATGTTAGTACCTTGAGTCAAAATCGAAGAGCCAACCTGCTTTTAAATTACATTTTCAATAAAAAGCATTGTACCTCTGTATGGAAGATCATCATAACAAGCATCAAACATGAGATTTTACATCTACATTCCTAAGTTACAGTTGCAGTGTGAGCAATGTGACCACCCAACATCTACATAAAATGAAGGAGCAATTTGTTTCAGATAAACATAAAAGAAAGGATTTCATTGATTTTACAGTTCTCATGGTCACATTTAAACAACCAGAGAAAGCCAATAAAAAGGTCAATCTTTTCAACCATTCTGTCTAATCCTCCTCTCTGATTCAACAAGAAATGAAAAGAGTGCACTAGAAGGTCTCCAAACTGTTCAAAGAAAGATGAGCATATTTGGTTTCTACTTTTTATTATTGGATTTCAAAGCACAGATTAAGAAAGAGGTATAAATAAAAATGAAAATTACATTTTGTTTCCCAGTACTACACTTTACCACTTTCCTATATCTCATCCATTAAAGTGGAAATTTTACAGAGAGAGAGTGAAAGATAAATAAAACCCACCAGCAACACCATCAGAACAAATTAATGATTTGTATGTGTTTGACTCCGAATTGCAGCTGATTTAGCTATGGCTTTTTCCATTCAGTTACATGATGTCATGCTCACTCCTCAGCAGAATTCCTCCAGGTTAAAAATTGCTGCTATTGTTGTTATCCTCATTGATAATAGTATTTGAAGTGTGCACTTTCCCTCATTTTTTTGTTAGAAAACCCCCATTACCCGTGCTTGATACTTTGACCTGTAAAACTTGTCATAATCACTCCCCTAAAACTTCTTGCTGAGTTTATTTCACGAAATTCATGTACTTCCTACAACTACTGACTGTGCACATAACTGAAAACTGGACAGTATAATATGGATGCTTCTGAATGCAAATACAATAATCTGAAAAAGAATACTGTTTTGCTCTAGGTTAATTTCAGGTGCTTCATAAAAGCTATTTGGAAAGATGAGACCTCCTGGGGTTTCTTTTCCCCCTGCTTACTCAGCAATACTCTGAAAACATATCAAAAATTCTCTTTAGAGTTTTACACACTATTAACACTATCTCCTCCAGAAGAAAACCAATTTATTTCTTCTACTATTAGTAATGAAATCTGTTTCACTCTCAAGGTGAAAAGTGTAGCCCAAAGACAAGAAGATGACTGACGCAAGAAGTCTTGACCCAGAGATTTACTTACACAAGATAGTAAATGCTGTCATGTCCTTCTGATACTGCTCTTGCAAATCCAATGGAGACAAAAGACACAGAGGTTCCTTGCAGAACATCTTGACAGAAGGTAAAGGCATCTTTCAGTGCTGTTTCAAGTAGACCATAAAAAATACATTCATAAGACTGAAAAAGAAGTCAAGCAGTAGACCAAAGCTGTTTCAGGCTACTTTAAAACCTAAAAGCTGCCAGGAATCCTGAATACTTAAATCTTTTAAATAACAGCTGGCTTTCTGAGTCAGCGCTTGCCAATCCTGAGGCTAGAAACCTGTTCCTTGCCTAATTCTTGCCCCTAGTCTCTATGGTAAAGTCTAACTTTGTTAAGCTTATTACTTTGGAAAAGGGCTGTAGTTTTCTGACATACCTATTAGAAGAGCAGATGTGAGTTATCTGCATGTACTCAGCACCTTCTCTTTCAGAGTGCCCTTTAGTATCATACTCTTTAGAGGAAATTTTATTTAGAAAACTCACTACAAAGCAACTGTACTTTCTTTGCAATTTTAGGTTGAAAATAATGAATATTTTAAAAGATACAGAAAAAGAGAACACATAATTTGTGCTATCTGAACCCTGTGTAAGTTGATGTGCCCCCTACTCTGCTGTCATGACACCCTTCCTGGAGTACTACACCCAGTTCTGATGGATCTTCGAGGTAAATAAGCCAGAATGTGTCAATCAGAGAAGACAATTTCTGTCTTAACTCACTTCCATTTGTCTTTCTCCTTAACCTTTGGCAATCACTTGTAAACAGAGATATGCAGACATTTACAGCAATGTTGTATTTTATGAGGTCCCATAATAAGTACGTCAGACAGCACAGGTTCACATATGTCTCACATTTTATTTACTTCCCTATTTTAGAGGTTTTTGCAGAGCCTTGTGCTTACAAGCTGAAATAGTAACATCACAAACCTATTAGTGCCTCTTGGACATGTACATCATCTTGGGAAGTACATCATACTACAGTGATCCTACTGTTCTGTGGGGGAACAGAAGCAAAAAAGAATACCCCCTTCAACCCCCTACCCTACCTCACCCTTGTAAAAAATAAATCTTCTTCCACACAGTATTCCCAGTGGGAAAATTCCTGTGGTCAGAAGAGATCAAAGGAGACCCCAGGCACCAATGTGGATGCTCTCAAGCCATAAATCCCTAGTGAAGAAATGACAAGATTAATCCAGTTTAAAAGAGTTAAAAAATCAATAACTTTGTATGTCATACTGTAAAAGATTCCATTCTGACATGACCAATACCAAGACTTTACCTTCTCATCACGTCAGAAGTTATTTCCCTACGTTTAACTGTAGTGACAGCAAAAGTGAATCAGCTCATGTACCATTTAGCAGTCAGCATTAAGATATAAAAATTCCATTCCTAATACAAACATGGTCAATAATAGATATGCCCTCTCTGCATCATCATGTTTTGCTTAACATGAGTTTTAGGCACCTTTTGCCACATGTACTCCCTATACTGGTCAGGTTATATACACCTTTTATCTGTGCACCAAGTATGTCAAAGTACTGCTTCAGGCTTTCAGCCCTTGTTTCTACCTTTAATTTCTCTTAAAAGTTTCTCTTGAAACTAATACTTCATGCAGATCACTCTTCTATTACTCAGATGGTCTCCTATGCACCTTGGACAAGTCTTCATTTTTGTACTAATCTTTTGTGAGTTGCTTAGGTCAGTTCAGGGACTGTCCACATTGTTCTCTGCTTCCCTCAACAAAGCGCGACTTTTTCATCTCTGTTCATATGCAGGATCAAATCTGAAATCACCCAATCATTTTCAATTTGTTTAATAATGTCAAAACTGATAACTAAGGCTACAATTGCCTTGATTGATTCCAGCATACCAACTCTGTAACACACTGAAGCTCCCACATGCTGAACTATGGGGAGTACAAATGCCAGATGCATTCACTTCCAAAAGATATTCTCGTGTTCATCATAATAATGTGATGTAATAATAATAAATATTCATATATTCAAAATAGTAACAAATGCTCCACTGAAACTTTTGTTTACCCTTATGAAGGCTCATGGCAAACAATACCTACTAAAAGAACAGAAATAATGTAAACAATATATTTTAGTAATACTGTCTTTCATGTGGAAAACTTGACCAGAAATCCTTCTCATGATAGTCTCAGAAAGATGGCTGTGATAACTACAATATACTTGTTTCAAGATTTCTCATTATGGAACTCCTTTCTGGCTTAGATACAGCAGTATTATGAGAAAATCCATCATGGTGAAAATAATGTCATTTGGCATCTCACCAGCCATTCCTGAGAGATGTTCAATGCAAAATTAAGGCATCCTAAATATTTTTCTCCATAATGGAGGGTGAGTGATTAAGCACGGTGAGCTCTGGTCTCTCGAGTTAGAGGGGTGACCCTCTGCTGTCATCAGCTGTGCTTTTAATGGCTTCCACTGTCTCTTGAAATCACAAAAGGGTTATTCTCAGTGAATTATAATAACGGAATTATTATTAACATAGCCACAACATATTCTTACCAACAAGCTAGCCAGCTGCAATTTTTCCATTTGAAAACAACTGACTGATTAAAGAGTTATCCAATTGGCGTGAATCATACCGTGATCCTGGGATTATCACCCAGATATTTAATGCATGTTGCCAAAGCTTGCTTTGTTCACTAATTCAAAATATGATACTGCTTTCTGTGATGATTCATGTATTCTTGCCAAGATGGAGCCATAACAATTATATGTGGCTGCAGTTCAGGGCTCCCAGAACACTGACTATAGAGATGAGGTTATAAACTCCTTAATTCCATTTCATTGGCTCTATCTGTATGGAAAAAAAAAATAAAGAATCCTACTTTGAATAGGTCATCTGACTCAGACTCCTTAGTTAAAGTATTAGGGGGTTTTTTGTTAAAACTCAACATTAAAACCTTTTTACCTTCACCCTCCTCTTCCTATACATTCCCAAGGACATTTATTAGTTGCCAGCCAAATACAAATGTAGAACAGATGGTGCCTAATGGAGATAGGTAATGTGCATCTCCAGATTACCTTTTATCATAACCATGAGGACCAAGTCGCTGTAATTCATGTCATTATAGATACAAACTTCTGAATTCTTTTCCCAATTGTCTATAAAAGCAAAGAGGTCTATGTAGTATTTCTCTGCAATTTCTCTTTTGCTAAGATTAACCAAAAAAGCCACTTTCAGAGGACTGTACTGTACATCAAATAGCCTCACAATTATTGTGCTTGAAGACTTACCAGGAATGACAAAAAGCAGATATTAATCAAGTAAATTCTTATTTTAAAACATAATCCTAATTTTAAAAAGAGAGTAAATAGATTTTCTTAAGCAAAAGCTAAAAGGAATAAATTGCTTAAGTTCCTCTGTAGTTACAGCAGTTAGGCTGTTCAATTACAATAACTTCACAAGTATATATGAGCATTCTACCACTTCACAAGGGCAGACCTGGGGGAGTGGGTAGAAATTATGGACGTGTAGCAATGAGATGGATGAGCCTCAGAACAGGGATTTCAATAGCAATAGCAATATTTGCCATGAGCTTTCTGAACCTTCCATTTAAAACACACCATGAAACAAGAGGCCTAATTCCCTGTTGTCTTGTAGTCATTTAGCCATGATCAAACTTGAGAGAGGGAAAGAACCTGCAGAGTGATCTGGCAATTCTGTGTACTAACTACAGAGAAATACATATAACAGTCAAGGGCGGAATAGAGGAGATTCTGCACACAGATTTTTAACCACCTCTCATTAAACAGTAGGCTGAAAGTCAAGTCACATATAATCAACTTGCAGCATAGTAAGTTTTATTCCAATATAAGCTTTGTCACTATTTCAGAGGTGGGGGGGAAAACAAAAGAGTTTTGTAGGAATTTTAAATACATTTGTTATTTTGTACATTCCACGGTCTTCTGATTTTAAAGTAAGAGTTCATACAATTTTTATGAGTTGCAAAAAAAGTGGCACAAGAGTGGAAACAAGAGGGTACCCTTAGTGTACCCTGTATTTTGCTGAAGAGTCCTTTAAACTTCTATTGGACAAGGAGCTTTAGCCTCAAAGTCAGAAAAGCTTTAAGAATACTAAAGAATACTAAAAAACAAGCGTAAATCAAAGAAAATCAAGTGTGACATGCCAGAGCAGACTGAACACTTACTTCTGCCCAGCTGGCTATGCAAGAGAACCTGAAGCTAGCCAAGTAGTTGACAGTAACAATGAAAAACAGGTGCTGCCTATGAGTGGACATTTTTGTTATCTACTGCATAGTCTACCCAAAAATATGTCCCTAAGGAGACATATTTGAGGAGAGGCTGAAGAACACATTCTGTCCCTGCCTGTGTCCTCCTGGCTGGTTCCTTGGAAATGGAGCTCTGGAGGCTAGGTTGGCTGTGCTGAGCTGCACGTTCCTGCCCACAGGATCAGTGGCCCATTTACCCCAGAATTCAGTTGTGTTTGTCCACAGTGGTGAGGTGGGTAAAGGTCAACAGGCAGCATCTGTTGACTGCCGTCTGCACCTGCTGACATGTGATCAGGACATATATTGACTGAGACAGGAGGGGAGAAAAAAGACAGAGTAACAGCCCTGGAACATAGTAGATAAAAACAGAATGAAAGGGAGTGGAAGATCTTTGAAAATCCTTCTAATTTTTTTCTTGTATATGATTTATACTATGTACTTTTTGTCCACAATGAAACTGTTGAAAAGCAATTATGTTTATTATTAAGAAAGCCAGCTGCATTGGAATGGGGTATCTTTACATGGTCTGAATTATTAAATATACATAGCACTTTATTATCCATTTGACTTATGACTTACCAATCGTACTTTTTCTCCAAACCTTTCCCAAATACTTAAGAACCAACAATTTTTTACTGGAAGGTGCTTTGTTTCATGCCAAAGAACACTGAAACAAAAGCTGTTGCCTTCAGCCTTTGCCACTGCTAAGCAGTGTAAGGTGAGCACACAGAGCACAGCCAGAGGTATGGCAGAAAGCATACTTTACCCCCATGCCTCACTAAATAATACATTGGCAACGTAAGCACGTAAGAGATTTGGTGTCTTGTAACTACTATCAGACGTGTGTCTATCAAGCCTCATGTTCTTTAGTCAAATGAAACCAATGAATTAGAGAATGTTTAAAACTGTCTTCCTTTAAAGAGGTACACAAGTGCAGCAGAGTCACAACTGGAAAACTTGACTGAGAAGAACACAGCGGTAAGATAAACTCAGTGCAAATACGCAAATTATAGATTTTTTGTTTGTTTTTGTTTTGTTTTTGTAAATAGGCTGTCTAGTGTGGGGCCTGATACTGTTCACATAACAAATGAGAATGATGGGATAAAAGGAAAAAATAATAAGCATGTCTTTCCTCAATCCCATGAATATGCATAATGCACTTTTTAGTCCTCTTGTATTAGATGATAAAATGCATTTGTTTTGCTGATAAGATATGAGAAATTAATGTTTCAGTGTGATTTGCCTTAAAATACTGGAACCTTGTTACACTAGCTAGAATAGGGTCTGTCATAATTCAAAGTTGAAACAACACTTAGAGTTTTATTATTTAGCTGCACATATTTGTGTCAGAATAAAGGTTGGCACATTAAATGATAGCTCCAAATAATGTATTTTTTCAAAATATGACTAGGAATTTCAAAGTGCTTTACATTTTGTAGTAATCAAGAACAATTATAGCTCTTCATAAACTCGTCTGAGTTGCTTTTGTTAAGAAGTGTCTGAAATGTAAATGAAGAAATGTTACGGATACTGGAGACTCTGCTTACCTGCAGAAGAAATTGCAAGCTGTTCAAGCAACAGTGTCAGAAATGTGTGCCCTGCTATCGAGTGCACATAGAGAGTCCTTAGTAAAAGACAGATTATTTAGTAATGTGGCCAGAGAATATTCCAGTTGGACTGCATGATGGCTGCAGATCCCTTCCAGCTGAACTATTTTTTTCTATTCTTGACTAGATTTAGTGGAGAACTTAGGCAGATACCAATCCCCTCTCTCATCCCTCTGCCTCACTTGCCAGAATTGCCATAAAGTAAGGGGACAGCTGCTTGTTGTTCTGCAGCTTCCTCTGGATCCTGGGGGTTGTTCAGTGGTTTGAGAAAAACACTGCAATATGTTGTTCTTTCCTTCATAATTTATCCCAAAATGTCCTATGGAGCCTCATGCCAGGGATTCTTGACAGTGAAGATTAACTGGGATCAGGATGGGATAGAAAGGGAAATCCCAGTTGCAAGAGCTGGATGAAGTCGTATGGCAGATCATGAAAAGGACTTGTCAAATCCTGTCCTCAAAAGATTTTTGGGGTTTTTGGTCTTTCTGTGTTGTGGTTTGTTTTGTTGGGGTTTTTAATTGAGAAAGAAATCCAGCTCAATATGCAGTGGCAAATGTCCGCTATTTGACAACAGACTGTTTTATAAAGTTAGGAGAGGACTCACCAGTACCATATGCCATGATGGCATCATCCCACAGGGATACAAACAACACTATTCACAAATAGTTCTACAAGCAAACTGTATTAGTTTACTATTTTACTATTTCTGTTTACTTCTTCACTAATGAACAAATGAAAGATTTTACACGTAAGAAACATTTAAGGTAGGAAGAACATGATGAAAATGCAGGTAGCCATTTTGGCAAAGAAACAAACAGCATAACCGATATAGTTTTCCTCAACAGCTCTTCACTTGATTGCATATGTTCACCTACTAATTGAATACGTAGTCTGTGAACAGTAGAAGAGGGCACATCTCATTTACAGTGCAAGAAAAGCAATACCAATTCAATGATCCTACTGTGAAGACAGATTTATCAACAACTTCCAATTTAAAAAAAAATCCCGAAATGTACGGGTTATCTGCAATTTATGAGTCCACAAAATCTATAGGCCTTCCCCATAGATGTTTGCTCAAGAAATTATACATTTATCAGATTACATGCAATGAATAATTACTGTAGGCCTCTTATAAAATTGGTGGCAGAAAGATACAAAATATCCCAGAGCAGAAACACACAAAAAAGGAAAACCTATAGTTTGACTGTGGTGTTTGAATGCTGGCCTCATAAAACAGACATATTAATGCAAAAGTTTTATATGTAGCATTCACAAAGACCTGCTTTTGAAGGTTAAACAGCATTTTAGGTACTTCACAAAAATTCCACCACCCATTTCTGCAAGAATGACTGCTTACTAGATAACTTCATTTTTTTCATACTGCAATCTTCCTTTGTCCAACACATCACTTTCGGCCTCAGAAGCACACTTGAGTCTCCAAACCAAGGAAAATGAGAGGACAACACTCCCTGCAGAATTTTAATCTTACTGGAATCCTCATCCTATCACATTGATAACTTTTTAAAATCTGTTGTTCATTTTTATGAGCTCTTACTTACCTGTTATGAGCAAGTGCAATAGCTCTGAAAACATGACTGTAACAGACTCCAAGTTCTGCCTTGCCACAAGTCCCACACATGGATGTGCTCCTATTATGCACTTCCTGGGAAGAGGAAAGTCACAGACCCACGGATAGGAATTTGCCTGTAATTTCAGCTAATTGGATCATGTAATAAGTCTATTGTCACTATGAGATAATAAGATAAGTCTGGGGAATAAATAAATAGGCCAGAGGACAAATATAGACAGATGAAAGACAAAAATAGCAGACACAAAAGAAAAAAACCCTGATACTGATAAAACCAACAGTATCTGTTCTCCCCTTCACTTAAATAATTTTAGAGATGGACAGTAAAGTTAAACACTAAAACCAGCAGAACTAGTATGAAATTATAATAATATTTTAGGTCAAAGTCAAAAGCTGTGCTTTTCTAATTTCCTCTATTTTCTTCCTACATTTTCAGAAAGGCTAAGACACTACAAAGCTCAGGAAACAATTAAAATAAATCACAATCCTAGCTATCCAGTATTCCTCAAATATTTTACTTGACATCAATTGCCATTAGTATTCTAGAGTGGTTAAAACGACTATGAACAGGTAGGGAAAGAAATTAGAAGATCAGAGACACCAGTAATAAAAATTTGAAAACCTCAAATGACCTCTAGAACACACACAAACCTGGTTTGAGTTTTTGGTTTTGATTCTCCCCTCCTCCCTCAAGTTTCAGATGTACACTTCCATTAAAATACATCTTTAGAAAGTGGCTGAAAGTCAAGTTTAGGCCTACATTCAAATGTATACACGACAAAATGCAGATGTTACAATGAAATCTCTCTTTTGGGATGGAGGAACCAACTTTATAAACTACTGAATTTCCACAAAACTTCCCTTCATCCAACACATGCATGTGAAGAAAGCAAACATTCATTTTATCCATTGTCTATCAACCATAAGTCCCACACTAGACAAAGGTAAAAGCAGCTACTTACTTAACTCTATTTTGAGAGCTGTGAGGGAGAAGGAGGTGCACTCCAGACTGTTTTTGAAAGATGGCATAACACGTACCCTGAAAAAATCACTGAAAGCAACAAAAGGACCACAGGCAATGAAGCAAAACATAGCAGAATGTGGATATTGCATAAGCACACTCAACTGAATCAGCAAAAGCCTGCTCCACAGTCTAAAGTCAATCCTTAGATGCGATGTATATCAGGAGTATTTCTAATCTGCAGTTGTGAGTTAGGATGAATATTCTTGCAACAGGGAAATTTAACAGCTGTTCTTCATTTTGGGCCAGAAGCCAGACCCATTTAGGATCTTTGATGGAACAAGCACACATGGTAGGGGAAGGAAGGATGTCACCGTTCTTGCAGAAAGGGCTTGGGAGACAGCTTGCATCAGTAAAGGAAAACTAACAGGACATTAACCATAGTCACAACATAGTTCTGCCAAAAAACTAAAGGAGCAACAAGTCTTGGGTCAGCTTCTGGTTGTACAGGTAAAACTGTGAGCCAAGAAACTCTTTTCCATATTGTTCAAGTAAGGGGGACCTTGAAGTCTCCTTTTAAAAATATTACTAGAGTACATGAAATATCCAGCACTCCTCCTGTGTTTTTCACGCCTAAGCAAAATATTACAGACCACATTAATTCTAGTTACCCAAAAAACCCCAAGTCCAACTCCCAACAATGCAGACTTAATTAAACTCAATTAAACAGCAACATATTAAACAGCTACACACATCCAAGAATCCCTTTCCAAAAATGAAGGGACTAATGAAATGAGATTTTTAGTTCCCAGTTGGGTCTCAGTTCTTGTTAACATTTTTTTCTCTTTACTATTTTAAATTCATATTCTTTTTACTCAAATTTCCTTTTGAATGAGATGTGAAAACTTACATTTGAGTATTTGCTACAGGGCAGAAAACCTCCAAATCAAACCTGTTGGGAGCTGGTTTCAGGAAAAGGGAAGCATATTTCATCAACTGGTGCAAAGTAACAGAATGGCAATTTTCCTTCCCAAGTGTACTGTAAGAAAGATGGAAAAAGCCCTTGTGAGATCAGTCAACTGATCAGAAAGGCTGGATATCAACACTTAGCAATTTACTTGACAGAAGTTACAGTGTAATTAGGAGAACTAACCTGGGTTGTGTTTCCAGGCTACCCAAGCACCCTCACAGCTAATGCAATAGCCCTTCTGTCTCCTGGCTGCTTTAAAATGCTGTGACTCACACCACAACACAGACAGCTGTATCAGATCTTAAAGAAATCAGCAGTCACTTGTCACAACACCTTTCATGTAGAACACACTGATTACCAGGCACTCATTCATTAACCCCACTTTGTTTGGAATTCTCACTAATTGCATACTTGCTGCTTTTCCTTTCATGATAGACAGCAATTCTGCTGTCAAGCTTAAGAATAAAATGTCTGAACACCACCCTTAATTCACTCTATAATTAAAATATTCCTCTTGTATGAACACACTGAGCCCTTTCACTCTTACTGCATCTGATCTTACTGGATCTCACATCTTCCATTGGGAAGTGGCTTCTGTCCCAGCCCCCAGCCTGTGTCCCAGCCTGTTCCGCAACCCAGAAGGGTTATTGAGCCACTCCATGGTGGCCTCTGCTGGCACCATGTGCCTGCCTCTGACCCCAGGTACATGTTGCATTGGCAGGGCATGCTGGAGCTGGCAGACTTGCCCCTGCAGAAGGGCTCCGTGGAGCTCCTCAAGCAGAGATGGGAGTCTGCCAATGCTACAAGACCTGGCCTGATGTTCCAGCACTCACCAGCCCCACCATCCCTGGTGCCAGATAAGAGTGCCCTGGAGAAGATGCCATCAGACAGCAGGAGAACAGATGTGTTCAAGGAGGAGAGCCTAGGAGGATCTCAGCTGATGGAGCACGTCCCTGTCACTGTGGAGGAGCTGCGGAGCCACTTTGAGGCCCTGGGTGATAGGAAGGTAAGTGCCTGGGTGGGACAGACACCTTGAGGGAAGGAATGGAGAGGGGCCCCTGAGCGGTTTCCCCAACCTCACAGCACCCCTCTGCTGTGCCCTGCTGGGAATGGGGAGTACTGGCCACAGCTCCCATGGATGTCCTGTGGACTGTTTGGATCAGTAGGTTAATAGTGGTTGTCATTACCTATTATTATCTATAGCTTTTCTTATTGTGTTATTTTATTGGTCTGGATCACTTTAGTAGTTTCTGACTGGTGCTAATTTTCAAGCTATCAGGTAAGTTAGTGTGCAACTGTGTTTGGCTTGTGCTTTTTAGAAGAGGGAAAAACCAAGCTATTTCACAGAATCACAGAATGATCTGAGTTGGGAGGGCCCATAAGGATGAAGTCCAGCTCTTAAGTGAATGGGCTGTGCAGGGATCAAATCTACCACCTCGGCATTATTAGCACCATGCTCTAAACAACTGAGCTACTCTCAGGGTCTCATATAATGGCCTGAGAGAAGAATTCCCACAGGAAATTATTTACAAACACTCTAAAACTTTCTGAAGCAATTGTTTCTTATTTGTAGAGCAGTACTGATTACCTTCCGATGGGAAGCTTGCTGTCACTTTACCCATTGGCTTTCACTGGCATCAATATGACAGGCCTGGTCAAATTGCAACCTTTATTTGGCATCAGATTTTTGTCTGAGAAACATCTGTGATTTCCTTGAACTACCTGGGGAGAAGCTGGGCTTTCCTGAAACTTAATAATGCTTCAGAGAAGTATAGGATACTGAAAAAGTTAGTACTTTTAATTAGGGTGACTTCATTCATTATTGTAGTTAAAAATTCTTTCACGAAGCTTTACCTCTTCTTCATGAAAACTGAAATATCTCTGCATTTTTTGGTTGCTGATGGAGTATTTTATACCTTCCACATTTTAATTCCTCAATTTTTATTCACTTATCAGATTAAGGAAATGTAAATAAATAATCCCCTTTGAATAACTTTTACCCTGCTTCACAATTAAAGACATACTAATACTTGATTTCACAGCTCTGTGTTCTGCTGCAGGATGACTCTGCCAATCCATGCAGTCAAGTCATTTATCCATTTAATTTTAATGCCCAGGGTGATTTAAACATGGTTTTCTGGTCCAGAAACTACAGTTCAGAATAATACCTGCTGACAATTATATAATTCATACACAAAATTGAGGTACTAAAAGATATTATAAAACTTTTTTTATGTGAACAGTAAAATAAAAATTCATGTGATTCATGAAAAATCTTTTCATTGGTTTTAAACATATAACACACAAAGTAACAGGTACCAATAAAATAAAGGTTAAAATTTTATGGGATTATTGAGCACTTTAAAGGCCATATAAAATAGCCATAGACTGCTGCTAAGTGGCATGCTCAAATGATTTTAAGGTGGAGACATTTTGGGTTGATCATAGTCATTTTTTAAAAATAGTAAAATAAACTTTACTTCATATGAAGCAATATATTCAGTATTGCAAAGGTGATCAATCTTGTAGGAGCAAACTGGTTCTATTTTTAGTCTTATTGATATGAAAAGTTCCTTATGGAGTGTGAAAGAATAATTTTTTGGACTTAGCATCATTCTCTTGAGAGAATTGAAGATTTTTCTTTAAACAACACTGAAGGCATTTAAAGGTTCTTATTAAGCATTTGATGTGTATCTGGCTAATGATAAAGACTCTAGAGGTTAGAGTTAACAAAGGTGTTTATTAATATTAATGATGGTTAAGTATTTTAGTAGTTAAATATTATATCATGACATAAAAAACTTACTATGTAAAAGAATAGCATTTGTATTGCTATGCCTGCAGAAGGCACATCTTGACTAAAATCCTATCAAGTAATGACTGGTACAAGAAGATACTTACATCACAATATAATGCAAGGCCATGCAAAGGTTTTAGCAAACTGGTTACTTAAGATTCAATCTCTTTCAGCCATAGTATGTTTCCATGGGCAGAAGGAGTGAAAGATGAAGAATGAGATGATGCATTTTTTGTAGTGGTTTCACCCAGAAGCCATAAAGAAGTTTAGAACCAAATTATAAACAGCTCTATGTAAAACTAAGTCAAAGCCAAAGAAATCACAGTGGAATCTGAAAAAGTCAAACAAAATGTCAGCAAACTATATCAGTTACCTTATGCACAAATGAATGCTTTATTAACTTTATACTCAGGAAAAGACTGCCAGCTGTGGCAACCCTGCTTGCACTATCTCTTGACTAACCAGAATTTCAAGACCAGGTCCATTTTATTATGTTATTCCATAGGAAAAATAGGTTTCATTCTGAGGCAAAATACTGCAGATTAAATATTCAAAAATCTCTCATTTAGGTTGCATTTTAATTGCAGTGTTGTTATTTGTATAAGTACGAAATTAATAGAGAAAATCAGGTCAATTAAATCATGTTAACCCATGAAGTCACCCTTAAACAATTAGATCAATCATATAAAGAACACTGCTGGTTCAGAAGTGAAAGGCATCATTACAGACAGCTACAAATGTATTTAGACTTTGCCCCATCCTATTTATTTGAATAAAATTAACACTTCCTACTGCAATAAATAACATTTTAAAAAGTAAATAGTCAGGGACCAAGCTCAGCAATTTTTAAGCTAAATCACTTGGTGAATTCAAATTGCTTTCACCTGAGTTTATCCCAGTGGAACTTGGAAGTATTTTCTTCTTAGGAGTATTAATAAGTTAATAATCAAGTGTAGTTTTGGACCCTTTTAATTTAGGCCTATTGTATCAAGCCTGCCCATATATTTTCATTATTTAGACATAAACAGATGTCCCATTCTGTTAAAATTAAAAATATTTTCCTCTTTTCTATAGGAAAAAAATTGTTTCTTAGGAAGTAATAATACATTAAAACATCAATTTACTGTACTGGTGTCTCACTCCCATGAAACAACTACTTAAGTTTATTAGCACTCAAACATATTGGAGTGCTAAAGCAACTAAGACCTGTGTTTTCTGCAAAGTGATTATGTATGTTTTTCTTAAAATATGTTAAAACATGCCAACTGAGAAAGTAATTTCATGCTTACATCTTACAGAAACCTATTCACAGAAATCATTAGAACCATTCATTTAAATAATCTGGTATATGGTCATTAAATTATGTCTTTTACTGAAAACATATGAACTGCTGCCAGAATGTAAAATGAAGGCAACAGATGTTTAACGTAAAAGGTTACACCTTCAATAAAATAGTCTAAACAAGGAACATATTTTTTTCCCTTAGCACTCTCAGAAACATTTATATTAATTTAGCATAGCCATGTAATATGAAAAAGAATGTAAACCCCATGACAACTGTAAATCAGTTCTGTACCCTGTTAGCACTTGCATCATATGCATTATTGCTATGGATGAATGAAAGGGAATGAGTACACAGGATGGCTGAAAACCTCCCCTTGCTGCAAAGCTTGCTAATAAAGCGAGTGCTGTATGGTCAGCCTTCTGGACTTTGGCTTCATCTCTTCCGTAACTCGCTCTTTTTGTGACACATACATTCCCCCCTTTTGCTTTCATCAACTTTTACTAATGTCAGAAGATTCTACAAAGAAAGACCACATCCTCTCTGGGACTTTAATTGCAGATCATGAAGAACAGCTTTTGGTAAAAATTCATATACTATTTTTTTTTCTCTTAAGAGGAAAATTTTTGTTGTGCTTTTACTTTCTAAGTAAATGTATCAGCTCTTTACAGGTACCTTACAAATCTTCTGAAGAAACAATCCTCCTCTCACTTTAGTTATTCTTGTTTAACTCATCTCTAAACTGGCTTGGGTACATGTTGACAGAATTCTCACTGGTATTTATAATGTTTTACACTAGGAAAAGCAGCTGTTCTCATGGCAGAAATGAACTTTCCCAAACATTCCTTCTACACGAAGAATTCCCCAAATTATTGCAGTACATTAGCCATGTGTCTATGCATATATATATATATGTGTGTGTGTGTGTGTGTATATACACACACACACAAAGGTCTTCTATAATGTACTGCTATTGCTCCCTGTTTCATCAGTGAATTGGCACTGATTCACATCCCATCCCTGTTTATCACCTGCAGTTCTTCAGTTCCTCTGAGCTATTTTCTCCATGTTACCTACACTGTTATACTTGTTGTATATTCACCCAGAAGTGGTTCTGGAAAGCACACTTGCCTTGCCCAAAGTGTTATGTAAAACTGGATTTGAAATCAGCACAAATGATTCACACTTGTGACACATCAACATTTCAGACCTCATTCTCCACCACACCCATTAACTACTTTCTCTAGTGGTGCCTGCAACTTGTGGCACTCCTTTGCCTAACTCTTAAGCAACTACACTTCCGTAAAACATTTGAATGTGTTACAAATAACAACTTATAATATTTTTCTTTAGCAGATCCTCAAGAACTCTTTTATTCTTCTGCTCTCGATTAAGCTTTACCATTTTTATGCGTTATTTGGAGGTGTGGACAGCAGAGGAAACTGGGATCTCACCTTAAAAGAGTAGAATCATCCCTTTTCCTCACAATGAGAGAAGTTGTTGTTTGAGCTGTGGCAACGATGAAGGTTGCTAGAAAAAAAAGTAGGACAGATCAGTTGGAAAATTGAAACTTGTGTCACCAATTCCTTACAAAAAGTTAAATTTGGTTTTAATCTCATCTACATAAAAAGCACTGCTGAGCAGGCTGCATTTTTATAAGCAAGAGGATGGGATGGACTATAGTCATATGCCCTCAACTAAACCTTCCAAAGAAAGTCTTCTTGGTGCTAAGGTTGAATAGATACTGGGCTTTTCTTGCTTTGTAATGTTCTTATTGTTTACTGCTTATTCATAATCCACAAAGATACATAATGTATAATATGCTGTGGATGAAGATGGTTTCTTTTTAGGATCACTTGTTATCAACAAATTGCTATGATTTCAGGTGTGGGTCCCATTTTTGTTGATTATTATCTGTTTTCTGCACAACTCTTAACAAGATTCCTTGCCTGTTTTTTTGGCTATTGTAATTTTAATTTGAAGAGGCACTTTTTATCTGTTGTGATGAATTGAATTGTTTGTGGAGTACAGTTAGATAAGATAAAAAAGTATTTTGACAGTGCATTAAATGCCATTTCCCAGGATGACTGAATTTCCTAGGAAGGCAGTCTAAAAATCACAGTTATTTATGGAACAAAGAAGCATTTAAATAGGACCATTTAAAACCATAAAGCACATTTTCTCTATGAGATTAAGTCCAATTTTTTTTTATGCTGTTAAACAGTATCATACTTCCATCATTACACGGTAATAGATATCCCTACAAACTCGTGTATATATACAGCAGTTTAACAGGCATTGTAGAAGTCTAGAAAATGAAAAGAGTGTATAACAAAGATTTTTTTTCAGAAATAAAAGGCTTCTGACGGTTTTTGAGAGATTTTCAGGACTTCTACCTGTATCACTGCAGATATGACAGTGTTTTGCCTTTAGGTTAGGTCTTTCAGTAAAGACCACTGAAGTTGCAGAGCAATACAATTTTATTTTGTGCTAACTGAAGTTCTACAGATAATGTAATTTGTAAATAGACTAAACAGAGAAGAATCTCATTCAGTTCAGGAAAAATGAAAAAAAGGAAAGCACCAGGTTGAGTTTTTCTTTCGGTGTGCTAGTACTGTAATAGAAATCTATTTGTAGTAGTAGAATAGAAGTATCTATGTTTGTTTCTATATGAAACATTGAAAATGGCACCTATGAAATAACACTATGTATATGGAAATAAATACAATTATGTTTCCTTTTGCTCTCCCTCCTTGTTTTTAGAAGGATTTACAGGAGTGTAATTTTTTTTTTTCACTTTTCACAATGCACTATAATCTGTGGTGGTTGCAAGAAGAAACTAGATTTTGAAACTAGCTGAATAACTTCATTTATTTTAAAATGTTACTTTTATTCCAAACAGAGAGGAGATTTGATATTTATCATATTTCTTTAGGACCTTTTTTAGCAGAAATGACTTTCTTCTAAGTTCAGGATTATAGCAGACTGACTATTCTTTGGCTAAGTCTCCAGAAGGTAGAGAAGCTCTGCCTTCATGTGCAGATGCTATATCTAATCTGGATGTGTGCTATTAAATAAGCACAGCAAGAGGATGGAGAACCGAGGAATATGACACTCGGGGCTTCTTAAGAAAGGCATGCACACACACACACACACACACACAAATTCATAAAAGGGTTCTTTAAGGATACGATCACTTTCAAATGATCCAAAACCTGGGTGTTGTAGAAATAATTTTTAACATTTTAAAATCTGCAGAGACCAGTAAAGTAAAAAACTTCTTAGAAACAAGTTGTCATTGTCTTGCAGTTTGTACAGTTTGATCTTGAGGGTGAAGGACTGAGCTTTCTGGGTCATCGAAAAATATTACTTCTTCCCTTTGTGAAATGTAAGTCAGTAAATACCTTGCTTTAGCCAAGTCTATTTTTGTTGTATGGTTTCCAACCTATTAGCCAGCACCATCAGAGCTTGATAACCTCTGTGGGAAACTGACCATAAAGCACTTGGAAAGGCAGAGCTCCTTTCCATGGTCAGTAGCCAGAAAATGATGTTTGGAAAAGTATGTTTTATTTATAACATGTTCTTTAATTTCATCTCCACATTTAGTTTAAATTTAGTTTGTAATGTTTTATAGACAATACTTCTTATCCTAAATAATTTCTTCTTGAGTATTTGTCCCATGTGTCAGAAAGAACAAATCTCAAAACATTTTCACTGTCATTCTGTCAGCTCTATTTGGAACAATTTATCAGCCTGTGGTATCTTAATCAATTCTTGAAGCATGAAAGTGATGTGGAAAGATGGGAAGTAAATATGTCATTACTAGCATGTCTTTGTAACAGCACTTGTAGGGAAACAGAACACTGAGTTGATTAGGAAGGAAATAAGCTTGTGACCTAAAGCCTGAGAAATCCACAGGTGCTGGTATGCAAGAGAGAGCACATCCATAAATTAAACAAGAATGAAAGAGACATTGCTTGCAGAGTACAATGTGTAACGTGTCAAATGAAAAATAAGTGAATCAAATAAGCACCTGCACCAATACTCACAATTACTATTTCAACAGCCTATTAAATATGAAAAGTAAAATCTGCAATATGTCTGTTGTGTTATCTTTCCTTCAACCTGTACAACATTTGTGAGAAGAAATTGTTAACAATTCTGTTATTCTCTGACAGTATCTAGTAGAAAGAGTAATGGACTCACTGTGTTTCTTAAGTTGTGAGGTTGAAGAGAATGGGTCCAAATAAGCCATACTCAGAAGCTGCATGCTACTGTTGTGAATCTTCATGAAAGCAGAACAGTTCCTGTGTTTTCAGAGAAGTACAGCATAGAAGACTTCCCATGTTTATATGTCCAAGGCACGGGTAGTACCAGTATATGGGTAGATGTAAATGTGGGCCATTATGGGGTAGAAGGTACAGATCACCTGCTGAATACATTTTAGTACATCAGCTGTCTTAGATGAGATCTGTCAGGAATCCCTTTCACTATAAAGATCTCACCTGGGTGCTTCTGTTTCTGTTCCTTTAGCTCCATGTCTTTTCCCTGTTGTCAGCAATTCTGCTTGCTCTGTTGTCTCTTTCAAAAAAAGGTGTGTAAAGGTGTGATCTTTTCCCAGACATTTGATGCCTAAATTTAAAGCAACACGGCATGTTATCTTAAAGCTTAACAATTGTTAGGGATTTAGCAAATGGGAAAGAAAAAATTAAAAGAAAAGACCATTGCCATACTTGAACACTGCTTCTTTTTATCTTTTCTGTCATGGTATGATGATATGTTTGTTTCAACTGTAACACCTGATTAAAAAGGTTGGAATAATAGATGTTACTCAAGGTTAAGCAGTCTGTGAACTTTGTATACCCATAGGTGTTCAACCCATGCATAGTCTTTCTTTGAAGCTGTTTACTTGAAGTTCTGTCACAGATACTAAATATCACTGCTAGACTATGGATACGAAAATGGTCCATAATAATACTAAATTCGAGAATCTCCCTAATTATATCCACTGACTCAGAGACTCCATCATTTACAGCTCATTCTGAATTCCCTGCAGCTACATCTCTTACATAATACCCTCTTTATATGCTCATTGTTAATCATCCATCATAGAATATGTTTCATTTTTTCTTATTGCTCATTTTCAAACATCAGTCTAGTATCCGACCAAATACAACACTATTTCTTAGAAAATAGTGAAAGCTGATAACTTATAATTTTACTAGCTTTCACAGATAAAAATATTGTGGGGAAAAAACTAATTTAAAAACTTGCAATGAATGTTAGATAAAAAAGCCCTTACTTAAGATAGTTGCTATCTAGAGCTTATACAACTATTATATTAAAAATAATAATAATAAAGCACTGGGGTAAAACTTAATGTAGCTCACTGAGAAAAAGTTTACAAGGAATTTTAAGTTCATGAGTGCTCAGACCACTAAAAATTCCCAGCATGCAATTCTCTGGAGATGTACAGAGCAAATGATGTAGAAGGTGCACTATATTATTACTGAATGAATGACAAATCCTGGGTATTGAACACATATTGCTTTTTGTAATTTTGGAAGTAATATCAGAGAATACACCACATATTTAATTTTTTTAAAAATATTGTATGTTTAATGGAAATTTATACATTTAAGCCTTTTAAAGGCTTAAATGTATTTAAGTATCAACTCCTTGGAGCTTGTACTAAGAGAGAAACTGCAGTTAGACTTAAGCCTGTGTGGTTTACTTTTGGCTCTTGACTACAACAGAGGGATCTGCCTCACTTGCTTGAATAACTAAAGGAAAATACTTCTTCTGTCCTACTTTCTTCTGTTCAAAAAGTGGTTAGCAGTGAAATCTGGGAACTAGCACACTCAGTATTACAGGAAATTGTCAAATCTTAGCATCCAGGCAACATTTTGGAAGGAAACAAAGGGGAGGGTTGCAGGATGAGTGTATGTACAGCTAAAACAGAGGGCCTACCAAGAAGTAGAAGTACTTGTCATTTTGCAAGCCATGTGTTTTCCCTCTCTGCTAGGGCTTTTGTTCCTGCTTTGTTATTTTTTGTTTCTGTTTCACACCACAACATACTTCTAACAATTTTCAGCTATTTAAAATAATTACAAAAATCATGAAATAGCAAATGACTGTGGAAAATGACAACAGAGAGAATGTAAATGTCTTCAGCATACTAGACACAAAACGAACGTGATAGAAAAGACCACTTTCACAATAATTGTTTCGTTTTGCTGAAAGGCAGAGACACACACTGAACTATTTTAACAATGTCGAGGGTCTAAACTGATAGGTCTCTGCACCTAGGTAAATTTCAGCTAGAATGTGCAAAGAAAAATAAATACTGTCAGTGAATTTACAAGAAACAAACAAAAACCTGGAACCCACACATGCTCTCATGAAACCCCAAATAAATAACATTTGTTTTCATACTTGCAAATAATAGTAGCACTGATAAAATAAAGATTACTAAATTTCCACTGTGTGAAAACACAGAGATATGAAATTGCATCCCTAAGTATGCTCTGTAAGATAAACATAATAAAGAAAAACAGGATAAAGTTGACATGTGAACTCAGTATGCAGCAGTATTCCTTTTACAACTGCAATACAAAGGCAGCACTAAGTTTATTGCGGACACTCTAAATAAAACTTTATTGCATTAAAAAAGAGCAGAATTCTATACAAAACATTGGTGTGGATTTTTAAAAAATTGTGGTAAAAGTTTTCCAATTACTTTCAAATTACAGAATGTGCCAACTATCATATTTGATTCAAAGGTTTGGTATATATATGTGTAAATTTAGAAAGTGAAAAAGGCAAGAGGAGATAGCAGAGGAAAGCTACCGTGTTTAATTTTCATAACGTTTCAATGCCTCCTATTGTGGAGAGCCTTTTATGCTACCACAGGTCATGATTCTGGAAAAAACCCTCTGATATTCTTGGTTACTAATAATACTGGTTTAGTAAACAGTTTCCATGACTTGAGCCAAGCCTGAAAATTGTAGTCTGTTAATGTTGGTTAGAAAGCTATGCTGTCTGTACCCTCTACAGTCTTTTTTTTTTGCTGCTCTTTCTAATATATTTCATATTAAACACAGCTGTCTCAGATCCAGACTTTTATTCTGCATCTTTTGCTGGTAATGTATTGTCATTTATGCATATAGACTTCTAGCACACAGCATAAATTCTGTTTGATTTTTATATGACTTTATTTAAATTTGCTTTCAAACACTGCAGTAAGTTTTACTTCTACAAAGGTTTTTTTTTATTTTTAAGTCTTCATAAATTTTATGTTGATATACATTTTTACAGATATTGTAGCTGGCCTACTTTAAACAATGTTACTCAATCACTATAGTATCATAATACTGTAAAGAAGGTTCATTCAGACTTGTTTGATTACTGTCAAACTACTTAACTGTGGTCTCAATTCCTTTATGTTCTTATAAAACACACATGTATTGACCTCCAAAAATGCCAGTAGATATGGACCATTGCACAGGATTGGTTTAGGTAGGGAAGTTCCTGTACCATCATATATCCTAGAGTTACCTGTTTAATCCATTGTCCAGTTGCTGATTTAGCACCAATATTCATCATCATGCTGTGAGAACTGTTCAAATCAACATAATACAATTGGCTGCACATAACTGTATGTGAGCACTGCTCAGCAAAAACTGAAACATCCCTGCATTACCCAGCACTGTTTCCAGTACAAATGCAAAACATACCAGCTACTGTGAAAAAAAAAATTAACTATATCCCAGCCAAAACCAGCACAGATGGAAATTCTGCAAATAGATTTTCTATTTCCCCAGGTTGACACAAGCTCTGTTCAGGGCCTCTGTTTCATGTATACAGCAGAGTTATTTTATACCCTTCCTCCAAATGAAAGTAGTCTTATTGTAAAAGCATCTCCAGCTGAAAAGGATACACATCTCTGGATCTGCTCTGAAGATAAAATGAATGAGCAGGTTCCAGACAGCCATAGGGATTCTTTTTAAAGCCTCTAGAGAAATTCCGTCTTAGTGAAATGGAGCATTGCAGAGCACGAACCTTTTAAAACCATGGCTTCATCTCAACAGTTTACTTACTGGCCTGAGAGAGTTTATGCAGCAGGTGTTATTAGCACTCTTCTCTAATAGTCACTCAGGGGGGTCTGTCATCAATCTTAATATTGCCACCAGCATTTGAGCAGATGGTAGACATGATTCCATGCACTCCCTGTTTCTAAATTGCATCAGAGTGGATTTTCACCAAATTTTCAATTATGAATGAGAAATGTATCAGAAACAGGCTTGTCTCATGGTAGTATTTCCAAAGGTTTTTTCCAGTCAGGATAAGATTATATTGTTTTATTGTTTCTATTTTTATATTTATTTCGCTGTGATTGAGGTATTTACAGATATTATCAACTCGCTCAGCACAAGAATTAATCTCAAATAATTTCTGTGTACTCTCCAGCAGTCTCTTGTTTTGAAATGGAATTTGAGATGCCAACTTTTTGTAGGCAATGTAAATGTTAGGAGCCAGTTCCACAAAGTGAGAACTAAGCCAGTTCCACTAAGAGATGAACTTCATTCACTGAAAACAATTATTTGAATAGCAACCCTAACTTAAATTAAAATCCAAGTAAAATGCATTAATAGGTCAAGATTTTATGTAACTTAAAAGCAACAGATTTGATTTGTAAACACTTATCCTACTGCTGCACTCATTTCCTACCTCCTCATACATTTATGAATTTATTACTTTCCTTTCAATTTATGTTTTTTACTTTTTCTTTTTGGGCCTATTCCTTCTACCCCTCTCTGTCATTTCTTACACATACATTCTTTTAGTAGAGACAACATATAAAATGAAAGTTAGGTGGCACACAGCTTTCCTTGAGGTATCACGTGTAATGAAAGTAGTTGAGACACAAAAGGATGGGGATGAGTGCACCTTTTGAATACATCTAAAGATATCCTTTAAAAAAAGATTAAATACTCTGAACATTAACAGTAGATATGACAATCTATTTAATATGCTGAATGTATATTCCTCCTGCAATCTAAGGTAGTTCCACATATGCAGAAAAGGTAGTAGTAATTTGGTAAATAGTTTTCCTCTATTTAAAACTTCATGTGTTCTGGCTTACTGACTTTTAGATTAGTGCAGGACTGGATAGCAAGTGGAAAATTCACTATCTAAATGAAGCATAGCCACCCAGTAGGCCACTGAAATTGGAATCTTTACTGTTGGCATTTCTAACTGTAATGTCTGCATATTCCTTGAAATCCTGCATTTCAGTGCTTTATTCTTTTCATCATGTCTAGAGTATGAGATCAGAACATAAAAATAGCTTCTTGTGTCACCTTCTTCTGAGAAGTATATGCAAAAATAGAATGTAATATCAGAGTCAGTACATAAAACAGAAGTAACTACATGATAGGAAGATACTTAAATATGGACAGACTTCAATAAATTATGTCCAACAAAAAAGAAATTGTACAAATGCTGTTAACAGGATACTCAACAGAACAGTTTATATCCCCACCAAGACCACATGCGTAGTTACAAACGCTTGGTATGAACTGAATCCTGCATTAATCAGAGAGAAAAAAAAATGTTTTACTTCTCATTTGGCAAATTTTGCAAGAGTTGCATGTATTAGCCTCTAATTAAGCACCTCCTGGCACTACCTCAGTGCCTTTTCAAATGTTAATTTTATCCTTATTAAGAATATGTCTTTGACATTCTCTGTCATCAGGTTATCCAGATAGATACCCTAATAAAAAAGAATGCAAATTAAATTTATCCTGATTAAATGGAGTTTATGGTAATCATAACACCTTTCAATAACTTTCTCACAGTGGGAAATACCATTTCCCAAGAATAAATCTGAATTTTAGCACTGCAGCTGGAGTCATAGTGCAAGAAAATCATTCTTCTAAAGCACCCATCAAGACAGGGAGGCCCTTTGCAAAATGGGGTTAGGGCAGCTGGAGACTTTAATTACCTTCTGCCATAGTAGCCCACATCTTAGAAGCCTTTCCATATGAGAATTACCATGAAAATCTCTTCAGTAGGGCAAATATTCCTGTAACTGATTATAAAAATGGTCAAAAAGATGCATTAATTTATTTCTGAATTTCTGTTAAAATTCATGTCCAAAATACTGAGTTATTTAACTTTTATAGGTAATGGAATTGCTAACACAGAGAAGTAAATTTGAAAAAACATTATAGAAACAAGCTACAAGTTAATAAAATTCATAGAGTTAAGAAAAATGCAAATCAAGTTTATATTGGTCCCTGGTTTGCAAGAATAAGAGTAAGAAACAGTAAATTCTGAAGGTTTTAGATGTTACTGCTATCTACAGAAAAAATAATAGAAACTACAAAAAAAAAAAAGAAAAAAAAACCCTCAATGTGTTTGTTCTCAATGATGGCAATGGTAATAGAAAACAGAGTATATATTGAGTTTTCTATTTTTTTTCTAATACTGTAGAAGTTAGAACATCATTAAAGTGATTCTCTGGTGTTCACTTCTGAAAGCACACGCAATGCTGGGGCAATATGATCCTGAGGCTGTTCTCATTTATGCCAGGTACTGGCTGGCTGTAGTACCCGGAGGAGACAAACACGATCTAACAACATGCACAGCTGCATTTTTAAAACTTCTTCTCTCCCTCCCCAGCCTTCATTTCTCCTATGCAGAGCCATTTCTGCATCATGGATTGTCTGTACCAGATTTCAGATGTAATGGTCAGCTCTTGAGCTCTTTTAAAACAAAACATCATAATTAATAGTGGGTTGTAATTGTAACTGATAATCAACTCTGAAAAAGAGTGCAAAATTTTTAAGCCATAGCCCTTCCCCCACAAAATACCCTATTCATTTCAGCCACCTGCTGTCTCCTGATACTCTTGGCACACAAGTATCCCATTCCTCTCAGTACACCCACATTCTGGCCAAGTTCTTTCTTTTACCTGTGCTGCAAGTGCCCACCTTTACTGATGTGCCTGCATTGTAACACAGCCTGGACACAGAGCTTGTCTCACTGGCACAGTGCCACTGTGTCACTTCTGACTGGGATGTACAACCTGAAAGTATCTACAGACTAGTGAGGAAGGTGCAAGGAAGTCTCATGGAGCAAAATTACAGCTACTTTTTTCACTCCAGAAATCTCTATCTTGCTATTAGGCTCCAAAAATACTTTCCGTAACAGCCAAGGAAAATATGATTCTAACTGGAAAAGCAATTAGAGAATAACTAGAATTAGTTTTAAACAAATTATGTCCTGTAAAACTGATTAATAAAAAGTACCAAACCTCAAATGGTTGGCTAAGATCCCCTAAAGCATCTTTAAACCTAGATAAATTTATTTAGGTTTCCCAGTGTATTGGTTGTACCTCCTGGCCTATCTGCTAAAACTAACCACTGTATCCAAGATACCTTTCAAGTTAAATTCAGGAGCAGCAGTGCTTGTTGGGAGGAGCAGGGGCAGAGGTGGAAGAGGGCACAGACTGATGCAATAAAATAATGGATGATAGGTGATATCATAGGCATCTTTTCCAAAAAAATGGGGTTTACAATACTTATGGTAATAAACCACCTTTAGCCTCTATGGTCTAACAACTTTTTTCAATGCTGCCACATCATGCAAAAACTTCCAGTTGCTCTCAAGCAAGAGCTTCTGTAAGTCACAGAAGTAAACAGACTGTTAAAACTTAGGAATTTCCACAAGACATAACCTATTTTACATGTACTGGAAGGATTACTCTTGCAATGAATGACTATTGCTCAGAATATGAAGTACAAACCATATTTAAGATAAAAATTAGCAGCAGCTCTGAGAAAACCATCACTTTATTAAAGACGGGTGAAGCACAATTGTCCTTGATTGCCAGTGCACATTCATTTTAAAAGTGTATTTCTAAAGTTTTTTCACTGTTTTCATAAAATCCAAGGCAGACATATTTAATACTTACATTGTACTGCAAAAATGGGTTTTACAATTTATTTTACGTTATTTTCTTTGTAAGACTTCTATTTGAGGATTCATTAAGCTGTATTGCAATATTTTTTCTTTTTTTTCAGTAGTTACTGGAAAATACTCTCCAATCTAAGATAATCAATTCTGGGGTCAAATTATTCCGCTTCTTACACAAACCATGCATAATATCTAAGTCTAAAAGTACTTAAAAGTTACTTCAGGGAGATCATATACATGAATAGCTTTAAATTTGTATACAATAATAAAGCTGCCTGCAAACAATAAAAAGGAAGTAGTCTAATGAAATCAGTACATTTTGAAAACCTATGCCATTTAAGCAATTAAGGACTCTAGCAAACAAGTTCTGCAAAATATTGCTGAAGAGATTTATGCAGTCACCAGACCAGCCACCTAGCCACATTTTTTTTAATATTGTCACTTCTTTTTCAGGGACAACAGAAGTGGGCATGCAGTGCACCTTCCAAGTCACTCCATAAAAAAAAAAAAGGGCTATTTTTGCTGCTGCTGCAGCTGTTTCAGTTTTTTACTTAACACAAGCTGTAGTTCAGCCATCGTGTCCAACTCCATACAGAGTAGTGTATTGCATGGAAGGAAAGAGAAGCACCCCAAAACACCAGCTTCAACACAGTATTGTATGTCTTCAACACTTAATTTCCTCATTTTGTCTTGAAGGGCTGAGGCCACAATGAGATGCTAATGATATTGGGTAAACTATCTGTATGGAACATTACCCCACTATTGTGATAAACTAAAATCAGTTGATTGGTCACAGCAGAATTGAAAATCAAATTTCTGAAATACAAATACCCATGTACCTCTGGTTTCCAAGACATCATTTGTTGTGTTTACGCATTCTTATGTAACAATAAATTAAATTAATAAAATTCCCTCTGTCACCTTTTCTATGTACAAAAAGTGGTTAAGAGAGAAAGTGGTGTCTTCTCTTGTGATCCTTACCACCATTATCATGCTCCTCTTGTCAAAGAAACCATATTCAAGAAATGGCAAAGAAAACTTCTAAGCATCACAATCTGTTGAACAATTAACTGGGCAGTACAAGCAAATCTGCAGTGCGACAGAAATTTACCTTATGGCACTCTTGAGACTATCTCTCCCAAAACAGCACCCCCTTTTAATCCACTGCCTCTCTGTACACTCCCTTTGCCCAAAACCCCACATCTTATCATTAACTTGTAATACACATCCTCTCTTGACGTCTTCTAACAGGAAACAGAAAGTGAGAGAAATTCACTTTCATCACCATTGAAGAGACAGCCTGGGAGCCATTCTGCCATTTCTCTGGAGGAGTCTAGCGTGAAGAGAGGGAGAGCAATCTTTGAAAAGATGTCATCAGAAAATGGCCATAGCAACAGCTCTGAAGGTTGGTATTACCACATTGACCTGATACCTTGCTTTAAGGCAGTGGTCTCCAAACCTTTCTGATGGTCACCTCTACCATTAAAATATTTATGAGCATGCCCTCCCAATGTTTGTATACTTATTTAAAAATCATATACCTGTACTACTCTACCAATACAACCTTAGGCAACATACACCAAAATAAAAGTTAAACTAACATGGATGGAAAAAAAAATTAAAACTGTTTATTCACAAAAGAATTTGCTTCCTGCACCCCAAAGGACTGTCTTGTACAGCCCCTGGGGTGCACATAATCCACTTTGGAGACCACTGCTTGATGATATCAAAGAGTGGATGTATCTGTGTTTTGGTTTGTTTCAGCAAAGAAAGAATATGGATGATCAAATTTTCTGACTGAAAATCACTTACTGACTTCTGAGTGTCTAGGATTTGACTTTTTGTAAAACAGTAGATTACCCAAACAAATAGCATAAAAAGACTTGTACACTCTGCCAATAAAATTAATAAGCCTTCTACATAGTATCAGCCAATTATTGATTGCAGTCTTTTTTTTTTTGATCAGAAAATGTTTAGCCTGCATGTTTATCTATTTCAGACTCTACAAAATCAAAAGGAAAGGAAAATATCAATGCACAAGACCTTTTCTAGTTAATGCTGCTATGTTTAATTACACTAATTGTTCAAACTACAGAGCTACTCTTTTATCAGGTTTAACTTTCAGTCGTTTGTTATCTTTTTGCCTTTTATTCCCTACCTAATTAAAAAGACCTTTAACACCTGTTCCTTTCTTCTTGGAAGGATAATCATACATTATGACTGTATCACTCCAGAACCACCTATTCCATTAACTAGATACAGCTGCAGTTCTCTCTGTGGTGGTAATTTTTGTGCCTCTTCTCTGCATCTGCTCAAATTTTTCAGGTATCTTTTTAATAATGTGGCTGTAGGGACTATTTTGGGGTTTTTTCCTTCTCCTTTTAGAGTCTTCTATTACAAAGCCTTTCTTTTTCCTCTTAATAAGAAATCGGAATCTTCCATTCCACATCCACTTTGCCTCTGAGTCTAAATATGGCATGGTATGTTTCAGAAGCATTTTTTGATCCACCAGGAATAACAAAGAATATGATTTATGTAAAAATGCACAGTCAACAGTCCACACCTCTTACAAATTAAGCTTTTTCTAAAAATGTGACAGACCTATAGGGGATAATGTTTTTCTATGTTCCTGTGAGAGCATAATATCCCATTTTGCATTCAGAGAGTCTTACGAGAAGTAAATTCCCTGTAGAATCATTGTAGTTTGAAATCACTGGCAAAAACTCTTAAATTTTAACAGCTGAAGTCAGGCACTGAAATCTGCAACTCTGCACTTGAATTAATACTCAGGTCCTGAAAAAAATAAGATAATGCTGATTCATAGATTATTTCTCCCACCACCATGAGATTTGAGTTTTCTATAACCAATAACAATATATGTCAACTAGCTTCAATTTTTCAGCAAGAACAATACCCTCAAACCACTAAAGTGTTATGGAAGTTTTTTTGCTAAATGTTTCAGTTTTGCCAAAATCTTATTTTCCTAGAAGAAGTATTGAGCAACATTTACAGCAAGCTCTATGACTGAGTACCAACAACTTCTGTAGTCTCCAATGAGAAACAATGAGGGCAATGCTCAAACTGCTGTTCACCCTACCATGAAAATGTGGAGAAGCCCATTCTGGATAGCTAATGTAGTCATATTGTTGGAAAATAATGGCAGAAAGCCAGAATTTTCAAGTCCTATTATGCACAGAAGATTTGTCAAGCGTTGTTTTCTTTATAGAATTAATGTAACTCTTGACTAATAAAAGAATCAAATTCTATGAAATAGGTACTATTGTACAAGTGCCATACAACAAATGCAAACAGATTTTGTTAGCATACCTCAGCCTGATAAACATAAGGCTCTTCTTACCAGCTATTTCATTTCTAAACAGTCACTCAAGTTCTCTTGAATGAGCAAAACTTACAGCGCAATGAACAAAATGAATGAGCAAAGGTTTAGACCATCTAACCTCTCACACCACCACAGTTTCACATTGTGTTATAAAACAACTAGCTTCTAAAGACAGAACATTTCCTTAAAACTTTTAAAGCTAAGAGAATAGTTTCTATTACCTTCACTCCCCAGGTGGTTAATAATATGTATCCATTAAAATGTTTTTTAAAACAGTCCATTAAACTCATTGCCCCATATCATCAAGGAACTAAATCACATCTAACTTCATGCACATGAGTATATTCCCATTGCACTTAATGAAACCATTCACATGGTTACAAATACGTAGAATCCAAGAATCTCTTGTTGAATCTGAGTAATACCAAGAAAATTTTTTAACTCCTACACATTCTTGAGAATTAAAGCAATGTCTTATAAATTTCATTCTGGTACTAGTGTGCTACATAATTCAACCTGCCTTTAAAATGGAACTGACATTTTTTTACTATCCCTCTGTGTTGCCATCGTACTTTCAATCTTTCCACAGTTTTGGTTAGCTTTAGTTTAATGTACAGGCTTCTTACTTGAAGAACAGCAGTTTTCTCTCTCTTCTGATTTTTACTTTCTCTGAAAATCTTTTTCTTTTCCTTCCAGCTGACTTTTACTGACTCTGTCACTGCCGCTATTATTTCTTGAACTGTACAATTCTTTTCTCTATCATGAGAACATGCAACATGCAAAATTACTGCACTGGATAAGCACAATAAAAAAAGAAAATTCTCTTTATATAAGTTTTGAGTAGGGTCAGGTATAAATAATAAGAAAGTGAGCACACTTACACTGAGATCACCATTCTATGCATGTCTTCATCTGATTTTTACTGAAGATTAGAATTGCTTGCTGTATTTGCTTCCTATATCTGAACCATGAACATATATGCCAGATCAACAGTTTTACATGGAAGAGGCAGAAAGGCCAGGTGTGCCTTGGAAATGTTCCCTATTTGGTGGGATATCCCTTCCCTGGAATTCTATTCTGTACCAGATGAACAGATTTTGAAAAGTCTTTTTTTTGTTGTTGCATTTCATAATGCTAAAGGAAAAAAGTGGATACTTTAAAAGTAAACTAGGATTTTTTTAATATACATCTGTATTTTTTGCTTTCACAGTCACTCCCTTTGTAAAACATTACAGTAATCAATAGTGAACCAGCTTCGGTAACAAGAAATTTGGTTGACCAAGCTCATGGTTTTGTAATCCATATAT
>VZRZ01007419.1:334835-366673 GCA_013398175.1 Climacteris rufus | reverse complement strand
TATATATATATATATATAACAGTATTTATTATAGTTAGGCTTCTGCAACAAGGAGCTGAGTGTGGCAAATGCTGCACTCTGGCCCTAAAAACACACATAATAAGATAGCCAACTTTGTTCTAAGTGAAGTTACTAATTTCTTAGCAAAATTATGTCAAGTGAGTTGATTGGTTTAATTTCATCAGCAAGATGAAAAAGCATAAATTAATTGTACACAGTAAACATGAAATAAATATGTTATTTCACAAAAACCTCCAGCCTCGTGCTGCAACAAAGCACACTCAGAATGAGGAAGAAAGGCTGTCAGTAGTGCCAAAATACCTAACAGTACAAGTAAACTGCCAATGGCAGAAGGCACTCACCTGAAGCTTTCTCTCTGACTTTCCTTTCCTGTTTGGAAAGGGTTTTAAGATTTTAATTTGATTAGCTATTGGTTTGAATTGAATACAAAGAATGGGTGAATGTACCCACACCATTTCTTCCTGCCCCTTTCTCTCCTTTGTTAAGTCAGTAATTTCCTCAGCTTCAAGAAACTCCAAGAAATACCATGGGGGGAAGGGGGATAGTGAGGAGAGAAAGCAGGGGAGAGGGGAGGACATGGACCCAGAGTGGGTTTTGATGGGGTTTTTAAGATCATTCATTCAGCTACGGCCTGTTTCTGAAATTTCAGGAAATACAATTGTTTTTAAAAAGCAATGCAGAGAGCAACAAATTTATTTTGTCATCTTGTGCAAGGAAAAGAAGAAACACGGATGTAAGGAAGGTCAGGGTGGTCTGGTATTTGCAGCACAAGGATTAAAAAATTAGATTCTGGTGGTTTTATCAAAACTATATCTTCTTGTAGTTCTTACAGTTCTCTCCTAAAACGTAAGGAGTGTCCTAGTTACAGAAACCAAATGTCATTCAACTCAATTTTCCATGCACTGGAGAAAAACCTTGGGAGGACACAGGGACTTTCAGCCTATAGATCGTATGAAATCTTTCCTGCCTCTTATCACAGACAAGAGAGATGCTCACAACATACTTTTCCCCCTTTGTCTGAAAGAAGAAGGAAAAATACCTTTACACTAAATTAAGGCACTTTTTGGGGTATAGCAGAATTCTTGTAACACTGTCAAATGAATGCAGAAAGCAGCAGAAGAGCCTCCTAAGTGCTCGTAACTCAGGGCTGCTTTCTCAGGAGTCCTCTGAGCTGTTGTTTCCACATTCATTGTAGCTGAATTGCAGATGCTTCTAGGTAAGTCTATAACCTCTTCATATCTTGAAATAAGGTTAAAATGTAGTTAATAATGGAGATAATTTTCAATAAGGTTTTAGTAGTACAAACCAACTAAAATATACACTAATGCAAGACCAGTATACAACTGAAATCTACAATAGACTCGGCATAGACTCTGTTAAGCAAATTAATGCTATAAAGTAGAGAGCTAATTAGAACATGCTATATCTAATTATAATAGATTAGATTATTTGTAGTACTTACAATGACTTTTTACAGAATAAAATAATGCAAATACAACCCTATCAGTGTTATTATAATTGTTGTTTAAATTTTATAATTTTTTAATTAAAAAAGCGTTTCGTTTTTCACAAGAAATTTCCCCATTTCAAAAGTTTCATTAACTTAGATTTTTCTGTACTCTAGAAGTTCTCAATTGAAAATCAGATACAGTTGCTAAAAATTGATGATACTTCTTTCTACTACTGCTTTTCTTTCAAGATTTAGAAAAAATGTAGCTATTTTCTTCTTAAAAAATCCAATGTCTGTTTGTACTTACAGTGGGGTCTCGCAAACTTGTAAGAGGACTACCTAAAGACAGCACTCCCAGGGCTGATAACACACTGCTGGATTTCCAGGAGACTGTCTCCTTTAAAGAAAGGATGGCTATGTACAAGGCTGCTGTGTCCTTTGCTCATGTAAGATATCAATGGTTCCTTACCTTCCCAGCTCTTCATTTGCTTCACATAGTGACATATCCTGCATTCTTTATTTATATAACCTGACTGATGGACCATTATGGGGATCTAAATCTGACAGCTAAATTACCAAACCTACTTAGCAAACATATTGATGCATCAGTCTGTGTCTCTGCTGAAGGAGACTTTCCATGCTATAAACCTTTGGTCACTTGGACAATTCCCTTTAACTCATTAGAAGAACTGTTCTTTTCCTTTCACTGTTGCATGAGCTGCATTTATTAGGGCCCTAGGCTTGTGACAGATTAACAATGCCATGACAAAACCCAGCAGTTTCTGCATTACTAAAAATATTACTAAATAATAAAAAACATATTCAAAAGCACATTAAGTTTAGACCCCTTGCTGTTCAAACTAAATAATTTGAAAATGCTGCATTTTAAAATAGTAGCTCTGTGAGACTAAGTGTATGAAAAAGTATTTTTTCTAATAAAATTATTTAAAATTGGCATTACATGAAAGAGTATTTAGAAAATAAATTTCCTAATTTTGTTTTACAACTCTCTCTACATGTCAATCGATAGGAATTAGGTATTTGAATGTAAAGTTTAAAATGTTGATACCAAACAGCACATAATGTATTTGGTTAACAGAATTTATAACCTATTAAAATAGACCACTTCACCCCAGATTGAACCATCAGTCAGGAAAACCATAAAATTTGATCTACATAACTCAGGCAGGAAAATCTGCCCCAGTTCTGCAGAAATACTAAGGGTTAAAAAGTGTATTTTTACCATATCTTAGAATCCTACTCAGAAGCTGCAGCTCAGATCCCTCGTATAAGGAAACAGAAGGCATTATGACGGCTTGCTATAATGTGAAAATGACAATGGTCTTTGTTTACACTAAACTTTCAGCACATGGGAAGAACACCTTTTTCTCACTGTAAACTAAGCCAGAGTAATTTCTGTAAATCAGAAACCACACCTGGCAAAAAAAGGACTACAACGCAGCTCTCACCAGTCAGCATCTTTGTCCATATGCAAGCAGAGCTGCAGAAGGATTCCCAGTCTTACCTGCACTTTGGTCTTGGGAAAAGTGGTCTGCATCACCTGAAGGGACATTCGGAGTGCTCAGATAGTTCAGAAGCCACATACTGAAAACAGCCACCAGAGTCCAGGTGTTTTCCAACCATCAAATTTCTGCCTGCTGGCTTTTTATTTCCCAACTGTTTGGTGTGTATCTGGAGCAGATTGCTGCAGTTCAGCTGGCTGAGAAGGTCCCAATTCCTTAGTCCACCAGTTGGAAACTTTGCTCAAGTTAGCACTCTCTCTCTCACAAAGAAAACAACTGCATGAAGCCTGACCCAGCCTAACTGCGTTGAGCACATAGGAACTACTTCATTTACACTCAGGAACTTCTTCAGATTCCTGCTGAAATGGGTGGCTGCCTGAAAAAGGAACTCTATATTTGGTTCCATTAAAGGGAATTAATACATTTCCTTACGGGATCCATAACTGCATTAACCCACTCAAAAAAATCTCCAAATGGCTGTTAAGATGTGTCCAAAATGTTCATTCACTAAAATAATTACTTTCCACATTTACATATCCATGTACATAATCCTGTCCCCTTCATCACAGGGGCAAAAAAAAATCTGTTTCCTTATGATCTACTTGGTTACTTATCAGGTGTAAGCATTAAATCTAATGTTGTGACCGTCATTAAAAAGCTATTTCTAATTATTGGGTGAGCTTTTTTCTGCATAGCGATCAATAAATTCAAGTGATGAAAGCTTCATCCAGTACCATCTCAAAAGTAACACATAAGGGATAGAACTGAAACAGGAAGCCTGAGGGTAAGTGCCCTCTTGTGATCTCCATTGCTGTTGTTGGTGAAGACAAGTCATCTTACGAAGGCCTGCTTGAAGCTCTCTACATGTTTTTCAACAGTATTGAAAACACAGAGAGGACCAGGTGGCGACTCTGAGTGCCATGGAACTCAGAAGAGACAAGCAGAAGAGGGAATAGCAGGATTGTTCTGGAAAGTGATTGCTACTGCCAATCAAGCAGATGGGACTTATTTCTTTTGGTGCTCCAGATTCAGGCCATGCACACCTTTAAGTAGTTTAAAGCATAAAATATGGCTCTTCTGCAGTGGTCTATGAACTTGCCAAAAACAGTATTTATGACTGTCTCAGCCATTCCTGCAAAGACAGAATATTACATGGAGGAAAATACATGGCTGATCCCTAAAACTACAGAGGAAACCACTGACTCCTCAAACAGTAGTTTAGGCAGAGATAAACATGGATCTATACCAGCAGATCTATTTCACACAGGAGCATTTACCAGGCAGTGTTAACTAACTTCTAGATTGCAAAACTCCAAAAGAACTTTGTAATTCACAGGTCCTAATTTTCAGTTGACAAGTCCTAAAATGGGCCAATGAGATTCAACAGTTAACGTTAACAGTAGGTATGTTTTGTATTTTGATGACAACCCCTGAAAAGTAACTGTCATATTCCTGTATCTATTCTTAATGCTCATGTTAATATATCTGTACTGTTAAAATAAGTAGGGTTTACAGAGTACATTGGTGAAAGTTGCCTGTAAGAAGCTACAGACACAAGCGTTCCCAAATTTTCTATTTGAAATCTATAAGCATTATAGCATATTGCTGTTAACTAATTAAAAAAAACCTCAGCTCATAGAAGTATGAGTTTTTAGTGCAAATGGAAAAAACTGGTCTTATTTTATCACTCCAGAGTTCACAGAAAACGAAATTCTGTACTGTGCCTGGTGGCCTGGCAGCAGTGAGGAAACAATTTGAGAAAGTGCAAAGGACCTCTCCACAAAAGACCTTTGCTCAGTACCAGCACCAGCATAGATCTCTACAGGTAACAACGGCATTTTAATACTAACAAATTAGGTCTGCTCTGCTAGACAACTTGAGGAAAAAAATATGACTGCTTGCTTTACTGAAGAGTTTTCATTATGACTGAGACAACATTTCTCTTAAGGTTCATACTCATAGAATTTTATGTTTGAGATGTACCACAGGACTCATATTTTTTATGCAGATGAACACTCAATATAGACTAGACTCAACTAGACTTAGATTGAGTAAAGCAGAATACTACTATAGCAGTATTTTATACTGAGGCCTGTCTAAAGACTGCAATTTATACACTATCAAGTGTCATGATGATATTTTGCATTTATTGCTCTTGATGTTATATTGTCATTATCTTTCAAAAGGAGTTTCCTGCTTCCACTGAATTAAATCGAAAAAATTCCCCTAAACAGATGAAAAATTGCACTGGAGAACCCAGATGTTACACAAAAGTAGAACACAGCAGCATACATTAGATAAAAGACCTTTACATTTCATTGCTTCATTAGCATACACCATGACAAACTGTTGCAGGAGATAATGATTTTGGACTGTGAAATTCCCTACAATAAAACACTGTACAATCTGTCCTGTGCACTCCAAAAACCAGTAAATTTCTTTACCATCCTTCACTTGGAGAGATTTTTAAGCAATATTGTTCTCCCAGCTTTGTAGAAAAAGGCACATCAACATTCTGCCATAGGTCTATTTTAATATTAAATAAGTATCATCATATCTACCACTCAGCTCTCATTTCTTACATATACCTATATCAACAATTTGCACAGACAAGCAAAACTCCAGTTTGTAGGAAAGAAGATACAGTTTGCTGCAGGCGTATCAATGCATTTTTAAATAAAAGCCTATAGTGGGACATAATTACATGATCTGTGGTAACAGAAAGTGTTATGCACAAACTTTTCTGACAATGTGGCCCACCCCTAGTTGCCAGTTTTCTGGATGAAGAAAGGAAGAAATGCAGAACCGTGGACAGAAATTGTGTGACTTTTTCCTCTTACACAGAACTCAATAATTTCATTTCTGTGATGTGTAGATGCATTTTCCCTGGACATCTAGCTCTCCACAAGGCCACTGTGATAGTTCCATTTCTTCAGTAAAGATGTGACCTCAAAGCACACTTATCCATGTACTTCTCCTCTGTGGCTACTTGAGGAGGCTCTCTCAAATCATCAGCAGAAACAGCCATATTCACTGAAAAATGAAATCACTCAAATCATATGGAACCATCGTTACATTTAGGTTAAATAACTTACTGCAAGACCATAAAATCCTATTTCTATCTAACATAACTGCACTTTCATGGAAAATGGGATTATACACTTAAGTAGTTGAAAGATTATTCAAGGTCACTGAATCCATCCCGGGGCAAAACAGCGAAAACATGTAGTTTGAAGACAGATCTCCAGATCTCCAGATTCAAACTATTAATCCAAGCTAAAATAAGGGCACAATTAAATTTTTAAACAGCAATCTAAATAGCCAAACATTTTACTACATCTTCAGCCATTTTATAAGGAGTTGATGAGTTTTCATTCAAAACGTGATCAAATATGCAAATAATAACTATTCATCTTTTTGTTTTTCTCAGGCAGCAGCAATCATTCATAGCTCTCTACATTGTAATGGAGATTAAATCCTTGCAATAGGTGCCCTATTTCCAGTAGAACACACTAAACTCTTGTCCAGAATGGTGAGCAGCGATGAAAACTGATTACAGATTGGCCCTGTGCTCCTAAACTCAGCTTGAGTGTGATTAGAGACCTGGTCTTTAATCGGACCGCTGACATCATGAGCACCTTCTACCATCAGTCACCAAGCTGAGAAGAGTCCACGAGCTTTGGTGTTGTAGCTGTGCAGGTGCCAGCCTAGAGTGCTTTGCTACCCCAGCTCAGCTACCTGACAGCTCAGGCAAAGCCACTGCCCAGGGTCAGAAACGAGCCATTTCTGGCAAGTAGGCTGAACCTCCTACCCAGTAAAGAGAGGTGAAATACAGCAGAAATAGATAATATTCACTCAACCATATAGTATAGTGTGTCAGGAATGACACAGGTATAGCTACCCCTCCTTCACTGAGGGTCATTACAGAGGAATTCTCTAAGATTGCTAGTGCAGCAATTGCAGAAAATAAGATTGAATAATGGGACAATATTAGTCAATGGTGAAAACCTTACATTTTTATGAAAATCTTCCATATAGTGCCCAAGACACCCTAAGTATATACATACAAATAAGCAAGGCTGACCAATCATACGGATGAAGTGTAGGTAAGTGAAGATTTTATATGATGTTTCTGCAAGACTCTCACAGGACTGATGTACAGATGAGACTGTGCTGAGAACATAAATAGGTAAAAAGGCATAGCTTTGAGGAAGAAATTAAGATCCATGCCAAATAACCATTCCACAGTTACTAACTTCATAGCTGAAGATTTAGGCTCACAATTTACTTCCACTGCTGCTTGCTAGTTTGTACATATTGTTCATTTAGAACAGAAAGTTCTGTCAATGCACAAACAATATTACATTAACCAACTTCTCAGAGAGATTCTGTGATGACCATAATGTACAGTTCAATTAAATGCAGTATGCTTCAATTGTGAGGTAGTAATTTTTCCCTTGTGCTTGGATGAACCTTTGGGCCATTTGATCCCCTTGAACAACAGATACAGACACATATAGATAACTTTACACATGTTTTATGTGTATATACATATAATGTAGCATACATATTCTGAGCTGAAAAGCAATTCTATTTTTGAAAGGGAAAGTATGTTTTGTCTGTTACTGGAACAGAAGGAAACCATAAAAATATCAACACAAAACCACAAACCTTGGTCTAAATTACACAAAAAAATTTACTGAAAATTCAAATCTTGCATTTTGCGATAAGAATTCTGTCTAAATTATTGCAGCACAGAAGTACTAAAGTTGTTTTATGGGCCACTAGTGTAAAATGTGTGTGGCAATTACAGTTCTCTTCAGTAACAGAATCTGAATGCCTACATAAAAAAACACTCCTCTAAAAAAATTTATACAGAATTGTTCTTAGATTTATTTCTTTTTAAATATTAGTGTTTTAGGTTAGAATAACTTATTACCCAGAGACATAAGAGGACACTTTAGTTCTGTATTAAGCACTGTAGAGATATGCACAGGAAGGCCAGTTGCCCTCATAAATGGTAGCATGAAACAAATGTGAGAGACTGGAAGATAATAAAAGTCTGAAAGAAAAATAAAATTATCATAAGAAACCAGTCATGAGTGAGCAGCACACCAACAATCATCCAGCTGACAGCGTTTTCTGAAACTTACTCATGATGTGTCATGAACTGAAAGTAATTGACCAATTCTATAGAATATACTACAAAATCTATGGGATTTACAGAATATGCCACAAACCATAATGGAATATACTAAATTAATCCTCCCTACAATATCCTATATCCAACAGTTGGCACTTACAGAGGAGGAAAGAAACCACAGGTCTTCTAACTCTCCACTTGTTGAGAGTAATAAACAAGCAGCATTTAACACACTGTTACTGGAATTCCAATTAGCCATTTTGACTGGCACACAAAATATGAGATCCTCCATGTCCCTCTTCCGCCCAGCATGCCCAGAGCAAGGCTGTGTAATTATATTGTCAAAATCTGGCTCATAATGTTTAGGCTGCGTTTTAGACGGCCATAGCTATCACATTAAATGATTATGATCTTTTGCAATATGGCAACTACTTCATAAGCAGTACCAAAGTTACAGCAATAAAGCAGTAGTGACATCCAGATTAGATTTGCTTCCTGACTACATTAAGTCTAATTATATTTCTTTTTAATACTCCACACCATTCAAAGCACACATAATGACTATTCTGAACATATTTCAGGTCTCATGAATGAGCTTTTCCAGTAATGAGAGCTTGAATTACATATCTAAAACATGCACATTAGAACAGAAAAGCATACCTTAAATGAAAAAGGCATACATATATCATGAATATATTAAAAACCGTATCCATATATAATGAAAAGGCATATTAGACATACATCTACACAGTCGTTTAACAGAGAATAGATGGAAAAAATTTGCACTTCATTCTCTTTGAACTGTCTCTTTTCAACCTGGTGTGTGGTTAGCTCTACACCTCTTCCTATGTTGTGCAGCTCCCTCACAACTGTTATGCACACAGAACCTGTAAGTGTAAACCATGCTGTTACCTGCTCTCCTCAAGCCTCAACACACTCTGACAGTTCAGATAGGATTAGTTTTGATACAGGTAATGCACTAAATCATTTACTGGGCCAGCAGTAAGAAAATTTATTCTACCTGTTGTTCATACAATTTTAATTCATCTTATAGTTAAAACAGAGGATTTGGCAGCACAGAGGTGGAAAAGAATTACCAAAGCCCATGAAAGAGATGCACATTGTTTCTCTGCCATAGAATCTAAGAACCCTGGCTGCCTAGTGCATGGCAGGAATTACAGGCCAGGCAGTACAAGACTCCTGTATTGGTTCAGCAGAAATATTAATGGAGATGTAAGCAGTGTAAGCATTCCTTAGTTTGAAGGTGGAATAAATCCCATAAATATATGGTTTCTCATGGGATGACTAAGGGAAAGAGCTAATTTCTTGCCCCATATATTGCTGAATTTCAAACATTTGCCAGGATTTGAGATGCAGGAAGCTTACAGCTCGATCTTGCACTAGATGTGTAGCAGCAATCTCAGAAACACAGTACTGTCTACCTTCACATTCAAGATACATTGAACACTTGGGAAGCTCTTGCTGGAGGGACCAGAAGCTCCTTTCATTTGAAAGCTTATTATCAGTAGAAACTGATAGACAAGCTTCCTTCTAACAAAGGAAGAAGAAAATATAATTTGACATGAGTGAAATTATTTGTTAGGTGGCTCTGTGTGTACGAGAGCACAGGAGCACTGCCTTAATAATATCAATCTTTCAGATTTATTTCTTCTAATCACAAAGTCTTAAAGTACCCCCTGGACACATATAATATGATGTAACACAGGTTTTGTGGCACGTTTCAAATAAGAAAACAAATCACTGTCAGAAACTGAAGCCAAACTAAACACAGATAACCTCACAAATCAGTTTACACAGACATCTTGGACAGTGCTTTAAACTCCTAAAGATACACTCTGTTTCTTACACTGGAGCTGTCAGGCTTGTAATTACAGTGCTACCTTGTATATTTTATAGGATCTTCTGATTAGTCTGTGGGTCATATTTTTCACCATTGCAATTCAGCATGATTTTTGCATTAGAAGAATTATATAAAGCAAATGCAGATGTCATCACCTCATACAGACATATCAGAACACTTCCTTTTACAAGTTGCATTAGCCTCATGCTGGCTGACAGGAAACAAGTTGACGGCACAGCACAAAAAGCCAGAACGAGTCTTCCTAGTCACCTCTGTCTCCCCCCTGCCCAATTATGTATTGTATCTATTCGTGCAGCTTGCCATATCTGCTCGCCAGCATCTTGCTGCAGTAACAAAGACTTGACATCTTCTGTTATAAAAAAGCCTGTTCCAATGTTGATGGCAACAAATATCAAAGATAACAATTGTACTCTGCTGTAAAATTACTGTTCTAGTTACACCATTTACATTATTATAATGGTGCTGGTAATCCCTGTGGACAGCCATATCCCAGGCGATGTTCCCATGCAAAGCTCACCCACAGCCGGGAGTGCCGATTTACTCCATACACAAAAAAAAAAAAAAATCCTCCAAAACAATCATAATTTCTGACAGCCCTTCATAGGCAAAAAATAAAAAATCCCCATTTACTATTAGCTGTTCATGTGAATTATTTTTCTTTGTCTTGAGGGAACATCAAGTAGCAGGCACCACACAGTATCAAGCAGCACCAGGGAAGCTGAGTGCAATGAAATGACCTCGAAAGAAACTCAAACTGAAGCCTCTCAAACGCAAGAGGTAACTATAGAGCTTAATAATCGTCTCATTGGACAATTACACTGATACTGATACATACCTGCTTTGCTTCTTCCTTCTTTACCACCTCCTACAGCAAGATCTGGATGTTCTGATGAGAGTTTCCCTTATAAGGCAGTGCATAATAATTTTAAAGGTGTTTTATTAAGTGGTTTTAATGCATTCTTGTTTTATCGTGATAATTTTTAGATTTAAATTAATATTTTTCATTGATGTAACATTTTAAATATGGTTTCAAAAGTATGGAAAATTCTTATGTATTGCACTAGATCCTGTAGTAAAGTGAAGGTTTTATGCACAGGTTTCTCTTCGTGAGCAAGTTACTCATGAAATAAAAATGGCTTCTACATTCACTCAGCATGACACAGGTAAGGAGTGGCATGAGAATAAAGGCTCACAAATGAACAATGGCAAATGTCTTTACTCACACAAATGTACCATTCTTAGCATATAAACACTGCTTCAAATTCTCAGCCTCCTTGACTTCAACAAGACTTAAGAAATGAGCTTAAAATTCAGTATCAAGAGACTACTTTTGCATAAGGATGTGGTTTTAAATATGTTCTCAGTTGCTTGAAAGAACAGGGGGTTTGATGAATTGTCTGAAAATATAGGCAAACACTCCATGTATGTACAAAGCTGTGGTTGAGAAAGGTTCAGTTTGTAGCTGAACTGAATAACCCTGCAGAATATGATCAGAGTGTTAAGACACTGCCGGTGCTGTAGTTTAGTCCTTGTACCACAGTTAATGCACTCCATTCTCCCACAGACCTCAGACACCCTTTATCCCTGCCACACCACCCAGGTATGGCAAAACATTAGGTTATACCGTGTCCCTCAACAATTATTCTGTCATTTTCTCTATGGATTGCTGTACTGATCAAGTACAGAAGTCTCTAGACTTCTACAAGGTTAAGAACAAATTTTCTAAGATAATAATGTTTTATAATTCACTGATAAAGTCAATTCCATAAAATGCAGGTTGGAGGAAAAACAATCTTTTTTTATTCCTCTTCCCATTGCAGTAATCAGTTCAGCTCAGAACGAAGAGATCCCACTGACTGTAACACAGATTTTAAAACAGCAGATTGAGAAGGCAGCTCAGGAAAAGGCTGTTCCCTCTGACAGAGAGATCGCAACACCTGCAAAAGAAGTAAAGGTCTGTGTTTTTAGTAAGAGGGATTTTTCCCTATTCAAAGTAGAAGTTAAGACACTGGTCTGTCATGCAGTCGGATTTTCTATTTTGAATACTTATTATTAAAAATGTAACCTATGAAAGTGGTGGGAATCTATGGACTTTAGGAATTAAGTGCATGTAATGTAATATGAAATACATAAGAAGGCCCCATAAGTACTTACAGTACGTGACAAAACCAATTAAAAGTAAAAATTTCTGCATTCTTGTCCTCCTCTGATGAATAATCTCCTCTTTCTTTGTTTTGAATCTGTAAATATGTATAATTTGTCATCGCAGATTCTCAGAAGCACAGAAAATATCACTTTCAGAAGAAATGAAAATCAGCATAAGCTACAGCTAAAGTTTGTTATGCTTATAATGCAAAGTCTGCATTTGTTGCAGCAAGATCTCCAAGACCGCTCAATCATCATTTTGCATGAATTCCCCATTTCTTTTCACAAATATTCTATGGTGCAAATAGCATAGCTCTTAGCTCAAAAGATTGGTTTTATGCATTCTGAGCAATAGCTGATGAATTGCATCTTTCCAGATCTTATTATAATCCTATTGCTTGGATGCTTGCAGAACTAGCTTTTGTGCAGAATAGAAAAATTATAGTCTATGTTACTATACTTACAAAAAAGAAAGAAAGCAAGAATTAAACAAAAACCACAGAAAACCCGAAACTTTTGTTCCCTAAAGATGGAAAATGCATACCAGGAAATTACATTGCCTTCAAGAGTTCATCTGCTACTGCTACAATTTCAGCAAGCAGACTACAGGAAATTTCTACACTAAGGAAGAAACAGGATGGAACTTCTACCTCTGTAACTATATGCTCCAGATTCATGGAAACACAGGGTTTTCCACTACTTATGCAAAAACTCCAATGGAAATGTCAGCAAATTCTGAGTCCACTGAATTGTCCAGTTCTCCAACGAAGCTCACTGTCTCCACAGATTTGTACCCAAAGCAATTTATGTGAACTAAGACATTTATATAAATGTTTACACTCACAATTAAAAAAACTATTAGAGAAACATTTTCTAATATTTTATCTCATGGATCTGAAACATAGAATATTATTTTAGATGTGCAGCAGGCTAGAAATGGTTTTGCCTTCATCATTCAGAAGTTCACAAGACCAAAAAAACAATGCTCAGAGTGGCATGAAATCTGTGGAGGAGAGGTCCTCTCTGTAAGATGGGTCTGTGAGAACCAGTCTTTCATTCCATTTAAAGATGTTCCTCCAGACCCAGAAAAAATTAGAAGTACTGCAGACCAGGAACCATTGCATGGAATCGAAATGCATGGAAATGAGGAAATATTAAAATACACAACCTGGATTTTTCAGACCCAGCCTCTTGATGCACTGCATGCACATTCTCCAGACTCTGCAGGAACTATGAACAACGTCGTTGCACTAGGTAGAGGAGGTGTTGGGACAGGCAGGTGGATGTTTGAAATGCAGCCACCAGACTATAAAAATCACCCCAGTAAGGAACAAGCATCAGCTGAAACTTGTGTGTAAGAAGTTCCTAACAGTGCTGTAAAGACTCTGAGGTACCTGCTGGCAGCACAGAACCTCAACAAACTTGGTCAGCTCAACCCATGGACTGTCCTTAACCTGTTGTAGGGGTGCATGTGTTACTTAAAAATTATATCAAAATAGCATTTAGATTGCAAATTTATGCATTTGAAACTTAAAAAATATTACATATACTATTGCATGGTGAACATCAGTGTTGTCCTTTTTTGCATCTATTTTGGGCACTGAATCTGGACGGGATCGTGCAGGAAGAGCAGATGTTGCCATAGCTTTAGCTATTTGATACATGAACAGAATGCTTATGCTTGAACAACAAAGAATACAGCAGAACAAAGCTAAACACTCCTGCCCCAGCATAACTCCTGAACAGAAAGCTCTGCTTTGGGATTCCCAACACTGTACACTAAGAAGAGTGCTACCTCTGTTCACACTAGGAGCAGAATTAAACATGAGTAGGTTGTGAGCCTGTAAAATGAGGCACAGCCTGGTGGTAGTCTAACAAAATTCTTCATGTCGTGGGTTGGCTCTGGCTGACAGCTAAATCCACACCCACTCACCCACTCCCCCATAGTGGGACAGGAGAAAGAATCAGAAAAGCAAAAGCAAGAACGCCTGTTGGCAGAGGTAGAGACAGTTTAACAGATAAAGAAAAGCTGGGGCATGAGCAAAGCAAAAGAACGAATTTATATCTAGTCACTTCCTGGAAAGAAAGGCCTCAATATGCACAACTGTGACTTGGAAAGACAAACACTATAGCTCTGAATGTCCCCTCTTCCTCCTCTTTTCCCTTCCTCAGTTTTTATTGCTAAGCATGATGTCATATTCTATGGTATATACCTCTGGTCAGCTAGGCTCAGCTCTCCTGGTTATGTCCTCTCTCAACTTCATGCACATCCCCAGCCTAATTGCTTGGGATGGGGCAGGAAGGCAGAGTGGGAGGAAGAAGAGACTTTGACATTGTGCAAGTATTGTTCAGCGATAGCTAAAATATCAATCTGTTATCAACATCTGAGCCACAAATTCAAAACAGCACCACATGGGCTGCTTTGAAGAAAGTAATTGCATCCCAGACAGTCTCAGTGTAAGCAAATAAGTTAGACGTGAGAATACCCAGTTGTCTATAAGACAAACCTCTGGATTTTAATTTCTTCTATCTGGTAAATGTTGGTGACATCAAATAATAGACCAACCTTTACCCCACTGATTTTGTAGGAGCATTCACATGTGGTGGGTTGACCTGCCTCCCCCAGCCACTCTCCCATTCCACCTCCTCAACAAGATAGGGGGGAAAAAACAGGATGAAGAAGCCTGTGGGACAATATAAAGATACTTATCAATTACTTTTACAGACATGGGAAAATTTAATTAATTGCTAATTAAGATAGATATAGATTTTGAGAAAAAAAACCTACAACAGTTGCCCCCCTGCCCTATTTTCCACAGTCTCAACTTTATTTCTGATTCTTCCACCTCCTTCCCCCACCCCCAGCAGCAGAGAGTGGATGGGGAATGGGGGGCTGGGGTTAGTCCATACCAGTTCCACTCTGCTGCTCCTTCCTGCTCACACTTTTCCCTTGCTTCAGCATGGGCTCTCCATAGACTGTAGTTCCTTCAGGGAACCCGCCTGCTCCACTGCAGTGCTCCCCAAAGGCAGTAGTGTGGATGACTGCTCCTGTGTCTGCCACAGGGAAATACCTGCTCCCCTGCTCTCCTCCACAGCCTGCAGGGCAATCTCTGTTGTGGAGCCTCCTTCCCTCGTTCTTCTCTGACCTTGGTGTTTGCAGGGCTGTTTCTGACACTTTTTCCCCTCAGTCCTGGCTGCATGTGCAGCTTTTTGCCCTCTTTGAACACATTTCCCCAGAGGCAGAAGGGGCGCAGCAGAGTGGCCACACTGGGCCCTGTGTCCAGTGCTGGTTGTGCCCAGCACGGGGCACCTGCTGCTGCTCCTCACAGAGGCTGCCCCCCATTCCCACAGCCACCAAAACCGTGCCACTGCCACACAATGCATGGTTCATTTTCAACATAAATATTGGCTCACTATTCAGTCCTGGAAGTTGTTTTGGGATAAACTTCCCTTAAATTCCTTCTTTACTTTCCTCTTGGCTGCCTTCTGAGGCATAACACTTACTGTCAGTTATCCAACTAACTGAAGTAACCATTCAGTACTCCAGGAGACGTCACCTTTTTTTCCCTCCTACTAATTACCTTATCCCCTTCCTCTCCTCCCTCTTTACACTCAGAATACTTTTGTACCTAAGAATATTCAGCTGAGCGCTGGTGCTTGGCTCTCAATCAGTCCATGCGGAGCGAGTGGGAGGCATGTCTGGAACATTGCACTTATGCCTGCCAGGCCTCTCTGTCAGCCTCTTTGGAGCCTAAGCACAGTCTACATTTGAGACTTTCTATTTCATGGCCAACAATTCTTTGGGCAATTTTGTTTTTTTACTGATGGCTTATTCTTTTTGCAAGTTCTACATTATCTTGAAGATATTTAATTGTCAGCATTTTTCACAGCTCTCCTTATGGACACTAGAGAGACTCGGCAAATAAAGCTGTAGTTATAAAATCTACATCACTTTCTGTCTTGATTTGTGAATTGTTATAAGATCTATACTAGCAGGCAAATCAAACACGGACAGAATGCTGAAAGGGCCAAATTTTCTGCTGCTGTCAAGGGGCATTACTACCATCAGTGGAGACATATTTATGCAGCAATTATTTGGTCCACCCTATTTGTATTTGCCTACTAATACAATTTTCATGGCAATTCAGAGATCAAGACAGAAGAGCAGCAGACATTTTTCTAAGCCCAACACCATTACTTCCTTCTGCCCCTCACTGGTATGAAACTTTCTATTCACGTTTAGTACTTTACAGAAAAATAGTTTTCTTTATAATTAATTATGCTTCATAGAAGAAAAAATTGATAAAGCTGCCAATATAAATATAGTATTTTAGTATTAAGTATTTTAGTATTAAAATTCAACCGAGAAAAGTAACAGGTCTGAAAAGTAAAATTGTAAAATTTACAAATAATTATGTCCATAGCATACCTGGACCATATGAGTGCCCAGTCTGCAGGTTACCACAAAACAGGTAACCCCTAATGTGCATTTGGCATGGCTAAGCAAAATTTCAAACATCTGACCCTATTTATTGATCTTTAAATCACATTGTACATTCAAAGATTATACATACATTACACTCAATTCCACTTGTACTAGAAAACCTCTTATTATCCTATTGCATTTCACAAAATAATTAGTTATTACAAATAAATGGAAAATCTTGTACCTGGTAAAATGAAAAATCCTTTCAAGTGCATGGACTCCTGCAAAGGGAAAGGTAAGCAGTTTTTAACTGTTGAAGTATTACTGTTGGCTGAACAAAAATGAAGTGCTAAAATTAACAGCTGAGATACCAGTTAACAGAAAATGGAAAGTGTTCTAACGGAATATATGGACTGATACTGTTAAAATCAAATCATAACATGGGGCTTAGACTAATCTGTAACTTTTTAATATGTGGTTCTAGAAACTGCAGATTCAGGAAAATGAAACATGCAAACTCTGTCAACAGCGAGTTTACCCGATGGAACGTCTAGTTGCCGATAAGCAGAATTTTCATAAATCGTGTTTCCGATGTCACCACTGTGGCAGCCAATTAAGGTAGGAAGTAACTGCATGTTCACTCGCAGAACTCTGCTTCTGAATATAAATACAGATGGTTGAAATTATTTTCAACTGTTGGATTATTCAGCGTGTAGGATGTTGGGTTGACAGGGAGATATCCTGAGTTCCCCTTTTCTTCTCTGCTCCTAACATCTGCACTGTGACATGGAACAAGTCCTTTAAATTCTTTAAAGAACTGCTCCATTCCAGTACCTTGCAAATTCTTCTGCATATTACTTCCTACTGACTGTTACAGACCTTGAGGACAGCTTATGAAACAGAGGCAGTAGACACAGAAACTTGGGTGGAATTTAAGACATCCGAACATACACCAAATTTTCTCTTAATTTTCCTCATTCATAAACTGAATTATGATGGTTCTCTGCATTAGCAAATAACTCTGTAACCTTTACAGGAAGTGCAGGATTTATTGCTCTATCAGACCGCAAAGGCCAACAGTTTCGATTTTAACACATTTTGTATTAGTTACACACATTGCCTTTACTTCATTTGGGAGGAGAATCCAAATATAATATAACACAAATTTCCATAATTTGCACAAAGGTTAAATTCTCCAGCTGCTCTGTAGAAAAACTGAGGATTTGGTCTTTCATAAGATGAAGAAATATGGTCCAAACAGCCCTGAAGTGCTGTGGAACATTTCTATTTGAAGCTTATGCTGTGCAACCACCGAATGAGTTTATGTTGTTTCTTAAATCACCAAGCATAACTCTTCTATTTAATTTTGACTTTGAAACTGTATGGGAATTTGCAAATAAACATTTTAGATACCTTTTTTTTTGGGTGAGGGGAAGGATGGGAAGAGGAGGGGGGGAGGTGTATGGTAATTTATGATATGTAAAAGCATAAAAACATTTTTCTTCCATTTGGCAGCCTGGGAAATTATGCGTCTCTCCATGGAAAAATATATTGCAAACCCCATTTTAAGCAACTTTTCAAATCAAAAGGAAATTATGATGAAGGTTTTGGACACAAGCAGCATAAGGAATTATGGAATTCTAAAGATCAACTTAGTTCAATTGACAATATTCATGCTGAAGAAACAAATCCCATTAACAGCGTACCTGTTGATCCTAAATCAATTACAGAAATTGATAAAGACTTGTACTCGGGCATTGAAGGCGTTCATCCTGATATTTTGGATAATAATTTGAAAAAATCCACAGAAAGAGGTAAATTAAAGATGACATGGCCTCCTTCAACAGATGATGCAACATCCAAGAAAACATCTTCTATTGAAGAATTAGCTAAAGTAAACAAGTCAAAGTGGCCCCCAGAAGGTTTTGCTAAAGAAGATTCTAGTTTACATACAAATAAATCTCTGGGCAACAAAAAGGAATCTCAGAAAAATCACACTGCAATGGAGCAAAATAAAAACAACACCACAAATTCACAACAAAATCAACATTCATCCTTCAGATCTCTGTCTGAAAAAGAAGGTACAAATATCTGTAAAGCAAAGAAAAATGAAGCAGGCAATAAGGAAAATTATGATGAAGCTGGGCATGTGCAAGATAAGCTGAATAAACCAGAAACATCACAGAACAGGGAGCAAAGTGGAAAGGTTATTAATGAATGTGATAATGTGCTTGTGGATAGTACCGGGAAGAAGCAAGAGAAACAAATTAATGCAACTGATGATTCAGAAGTTGTACAGGTTACTAACATTGATGATGTAACAGTACAAAAGAATCACAAAGAATGCAGCTTGAATAACAATAACAATAATAATTATGCCACTTTCTCACATCTAAACATTTGTAGACAGGAAACAACTCTCTCAGCTGTGTCTACCCCAAAGACAGCATTAAGCCATGCTATTTGCAATGAATCACAGCATGCCTCTGCAAAGCTGGACAGTCAGTCTGGAAGTGAACAAATATATGAGATGTATCAACCTCATAAGAGCTATTCTAGTGATGCTGTAACTGCTTCACAGGAGGAACAGAACTCAAAAGATGAAGATGCTGTTACTTCGAAGAGTCTTGCTCAATTTAACAATGATGTCAGTTGTCAGAAGTCTCGTACTAACAGCACATTAGTTGTAAAGAAGGCAACTAATACAACATTGTCTGTTAGTACTGAGTTGGTATGCACTGGAGAAGAATCAGAATATGACAAAAAAGACAAAAACTTAAATACTATTTTATCTGACACTCTGAAAACATCTCTTCTTATAAAAGACAACCTGGTTTTAAACTGTGGTCTAATAGACTCGGTAGATGTAAGTAAAAATTCCTGCAGTCCAGATTAAAAAAAAAAAGAAAATTATGACACAGAACTGAATTATATTGATGACCGTCAAAGAAAAAAAAAAATTGAAGTGGCAAAAAACAACATAAACACAAGCTCAGATTTACTGAGCTCAAGACGTAATGCTGTTCCATCATTCCAAAGCAAGAAAGTCAAGTTCAAAGAGCTCACTGTGGATGAACAGATAAAAAAAAATTAGATTTCATGATGAAAATTAATAAAACATCTAAGTGGTCAGCTGTCACTCATTATAAAGTATGTCATAAATAGGTGTTTCTTCAAACCACTTATTTTAGTCTTTCATGAAGAATTTAATACCCAGAGATTACATTTAAAAATACAGTTATACTGTCAATTACCCAGACTATTCAGTTAGTGTATATTTAAGGCAATGAAGATGCGTAAAATAGCTTTTTTCAGTCTGTAATTTAGAAAAAAAGCCCTTGTTTTTCTATGTTTTTGAACATTGTAAGGAATATTTTAGTACATGACTGTCCTGGAGAAACAGAATCCATTTCAATATTTATCATTTGTATCAAGAAATTTCAAATGTGAAACACCTGGTGTGCACAAAGGAAGAAAATATACTTTCATTGTTTTTTCTAATGTATTATTATTGTAACTGAGCTGTTGCTCCATGACATATTATGTACATTTGTTGTGTTAGCTTATACTAGAAAATTTGGGGTTTGGTTGGGATTTTTGAGGGTTGATCTTTTTTTGTTTCTGTTTTTGCAATATCATGCAATAGTTAGATTGAAATGGATCATTATTGAGTAGTAACCACAGTTACTACACAATTATTGGTGAACAGCACTGTTTTGCTCTATTCCTAGAGCTGCTACTATGGTTATATTGAATAACAGAAGGAATAACTGAATAACAGTGTAAATCTTTGGATAAAACCAAACATCCTAGATAGAACTGAAGCAAAGTTTGGGGACACTTGGCAAGTAAGACTAGTAATTGTTTCAGTAACTAATCCAAAGTCATTTTAGCTGAAGCAGCTCTCCAGTTTCATACTTAAATCTGTACAAACTAAGTAGATCTAGCACTTTTTCCTTAAAACTTATGCTTATGTACTAACATTTGCTCTCTTAACTATTACAGCTTGCATGAAACAGCAACATATAATTCAACTGTTGACAATGCATAATAAAAAAGCACTTTACAAAAACGTATTTTGTGAAGTTTTCTTAATATAAATTTATACATATGATTTTCCTTAAATAGTGAAATTCTTTATGCAATAACTAGCTTAAACCAAAGTGTCAGAGAAAGGGAAGGATAATCAAAACACAGTTTTCAAAATAATTCCTGAAGGATCTGACAGAGACAGGCATTTGAAATAATTTACAGAAATGACAGGCTGATGTTAAAACATTTAAGAAATTATTGTGCCTCAGACTTCTAGAGCAAAACATCTGCTGCACTACAACTCATTGCCCAAAGCAACAGGGTTGTAAGTGGGATATTCACATGTGACTCTCCTATACATACACAGAAACCACTATAAACTATACACACACATCAGAAAACCATACATAGCATTTCTTTCACAAGAACACTTCAAGTACATTCCTCCAAATTTCTCTCACGAAATGCAGAAATATAAAAAGACCTCTTAAAATGAATATTATCAGAAAAGCCTTCACATAGGCACTCCAATACCACTGCATTTCAGAACTTTTAAAGAGCATTAGCCTATAGCCCCTTGTGAACATTTTAGAATTATTTCAGCAAGATCTCTCTCTTTTATTGCTCCCCCCATTTGTCTGCAACCATCATAATTTGTTTTTTAAAACCCAAGGGATTACTAAATAGAGCTAAACGGCTTTGTTTCATTTTTTGAGTAGATAACACAACTAAATAACATCTTCAAAATTCCTGCTAAGACAACAAAAAAAACCTCAGAAAACGTATGCATGAAGAAAATAAAGGGAATTTTACTAGAATATTTAGAGTTCTACATGAATTAAAATTTTAAATCTGCCCCATTTCCCAGAGTGTCTTTTTAGACATAAGATGGGTTTTGGCTGTATTAGTTTGGAAAGAGGAATGAAATGGTGGGTGAAATGATGGTGTTTATGTGCACATGTATAGGTGTCATCATATGCAAGTTAATAATTAAAAAAAAAAAAGCTAAAGTGCTTGCAATATTTGTACCTGAAGTACAGTGCTGTGCCATTTGTCATCCTTGTGAATATCCTGATAAATTTAAATTTGTATATTACAATTTAGAGAGGTGACAAATATCAGTTATGATAATAAAAACTCATTTACACCAAGAAATTAGTGCTTCTGAAACTATTCTTGCAAAATACAGACCTTTTAGCTTCCCCCAAACAAAATTGAGTAACAGAAAAAGAGTGTTCCTTTTGGCAATCTAGATATGATTAAAATAAAGGCTTTGATGAAACAGCAGAAAAAAGCAAGACTACACAAATATTTTTACTCTCAGAGAGAATATTATATAAAATCAACATACATAAATGACATATCATATGGGGCAAATCACTTTGGATAGTCCATGACTGAGATTCTGCTTAGTATGGGACAGACATAGAAATGCAGAGCCTTCCTGTAGTGGATTCATTAGCTTTGCATTCCCTTCTCTCAGTGGGTGGCTTTTTTTCTTCCTCCAGTAGTGAGGATGAATGTTAAGAAAAAATGAGATTATATTGCATAATTATTTCTTTGAAGCACAAGCCCTATTATATTGCTTTGGAGTTCTTATACAAATCATAAGGATGCCACTCGCTAAACCTGTTCTAGAAAACTAACAGCCATGGGTAATAAAATATTGTAGAAAAATGTAAATTACCTGAAAAAAAAATTGAAGTAGAAGAGCTCTTCAGAACTTCAGCCAAAAACTTAGTGCATAAGTAATCAGAGATGAGATGAGGCTGGAACTCACTGAGTCTTGCACCCTTTTCATTACAAGGCAAAAGGAGTGGGAGACGTCATATTCCTGAGTCACCCTACTGCATGCATACATTGCCACTACAGAAGTCACACTGTGGAGAGAATGCACATAGCAGCTGAAAGTGAGATTGGGATAAAATCTGTAGCTAGAAAGTAGCAACCTTATAGGTTTCCTGTAAATGAAGCAGTAAATAGTAACTCCTTAGCTGCCAAAAAAACTCATGCATTTTGGTGACTTACTGCAGCCAAAGAGCTGTCTTTATTGGCTTAAAAAGAAATAGCATCCATTAGAGTTGTACTTCTGTAAGGAAAATTTGCTATTCTAAGTTTAAATATCTTAAAGTTATCCTCTAGGCTTCCTAAGTTTTCTTACCTGAGTTTAAACAACCAGTCATCAGCTTGTAAAAGTTTCATTCTGTGAAGAGGAGCTTGATGGTTCCTGAGAAGAATCCTGGTATTGAATCCCTTATTCTCTCAGCAGGATAACTTCCTCTGGTTACTCCTAGATTTCATCTCATGGACAGAATGTTTACCCATGGCTAAGAAAGGGACCTTATAGTCATGGAGGGCAGAGCTGATCCATTTCCAGCACAGCTGCAGCCAAGCACTGTTCAACAATAAAACTGCACTGACAAGTAGCAGTGAAATGAAATTTTTGCACACCATTATTTAGCACAGAGACTTGCAGTCTGAGACGTCTATTTTCACTGGGTATTATCGGCCAGTGAAGATGTTCTACTGCTGTTAGAACACAGCAGGGTTCATGTATTCTTCTATACTGAAAAGCACCAATTACAGAGATTAAGGAGCCTGATTTAATGGCTGGGCCAGCGCTGGACTTTAGAGGACCTCTAAATTTGCAGTCACTTTGCAGCTTTGTTAACATAATTGGCACAAAGACTTACTTAGAGCTACTTAAATTGTTTTTATAGATGCAGCATATCAATGAATCCCTTTGGAGTCTTTGTAGAATCAGGGCATCCTCAAAACTCTAAACAGACCTAAACAACACTTAGACTATACAGCTGAAGTGGACTCCTCCTAGGTGAAGGACTTGCAGAAAAAAATTGCTTGATTACCTCAAAAAGTGTACATACCGTGTCTGTCTTCTGTTAAGCATTTATCTCCTTCATACATATCAATAGGCAGACCTACACTAGTTATCTTAAATGACACAGTTAATCTAAGGATTGCTAAGGATCTGCCTTATTCCAACACAACTTTTCTTGAAATAGCGCTCCCATAAATAATTATAGTTCAGGCCTTATTTTCAAAGTGCAGGATAATTATCAAAATTACTTATAAAAGATTTGGGTCACTTCAGTCAAGTATACCTCCAGCTGTTAGGTGTAATTGCAAAAACATTAACTACCCTGGGTACACTCATAAAAATAGAAAAACACGAAGACAAAAACACAGTTTAAAGCTTTTGTCTCTTTTCATGTTTTCATCCATTAAGAGGCACCTAAGTGAAATCCTTTGGGTAAATTTTATTGACTTTCACAAATAGCATTTCACCTTGGATGTGGGTTACATTTGATGATTTTTGACATGAAAAGCATTTTTAAATGTTTTAAAGAGAGGAACTGCATTAAAATGGGCATAGAAACATCAACAGACCGACCTTACTCTTGGGCTTTCTAAAACAATAAATTACAATTCAACCATGAAAGATCTGAATTTTTCAGTATAGTCCTTAAACAAAAAAAATAAGGCAGCTCCACACTGTACTACTTCAGGAAAAGAGGAGAAAAATTCAAAGTCTTACTTCACCATGGACCTATTTCCCATAGCTCCCTCACCTCCCCTCTCTTGCGGTAGGGTATGATAGAGCAAGAAAGAATAAAGTGTTCATATTTATTTTTAACCTGACTTTCAGTAAATAAGTACATTATAATTTCACCAAAAACAGACATGAAAAAATTACTGCACATTTCAGCAGGCGATTTTCAAAATCTCATAATCTGTTGAAATAAAAAAAAAAAAAAACTAGGAAAACCTCAAAGGGTTTCAACCCATTTTACCTTTTGGCTCTCGACACTGTAGCCATTACTATAAGTATCCATTTAAAACTGCTGTTAGACTGATGAAATTATACAAGTAGCAGATGCTGACAAGGAATAATGTTCTATCACAGCAGATACCTGTTGAAAGAGCTGTTCATTCATTCCCCACAGAAACCATATATTCCAAACTGAAAAGAAGGCTGTTTTTCCAGTCAACCTTATTACAGAAAAAAATTGACCAAACACAAAATTTCATGATCAAGAAAGTCACATCTCAATTAAAAAAAAAAAAAAAAAAAGAAAGAGAAGAGAAGAATTTTCAGTACAAAAGATAAAATAGTTCAACACTTTAAGGGGGAATGAAGATATAGCTGCATCATTAGGGGATGGAACACTAAACGAAGTACTTCAATATACTGCTTGGTAAATTAGATTGTCATCTAAATTGTAATACTGGTGCACATATTGTAATAAAAATAACAACTAATCTATATGAAATACCCTCTTACCACTTAAAATATGCTGCCAGGTCCTCTTTGTAATCGCAGTTAAGACCTCTAGAGGACATTAGATAAAAAGGAAGAAATCAATAGCTATGAAGTCAGCTTATATAGATGGACACAGAAAAAAAAAATTTTGCAGTTCCCATTTAAGAGGCTTTGTGCAGCTTTTCATAACACAATATTAGAGTGGAAATAGCACATAAACAGTGTCATATACTGTTTAGAACCTCATTTTCTTTGTCATCTCCTATAAGCTACTGTTCTGCTTTAGTAGGATGGTACTCCTGTACCAAAGGCTACAGATTGGGTCTTGGTGGCTTTGACTGAGAAAACTACTTTGCCAAAGGGAGCAGCGGTTCTTAGGTTTCCAGAGAGAAGGTAAGGAAAGGTTGCTTTAAAAGGCTCTGGCAGCTATCCATGCCAACAGCATGCCATAAAACAGGAACAGCATGGACTCAGCTTCCTGGGCCAGAATATGAAGCATTAAGAAAGTAAAAGAATACCTTTATATGTTTCTGGAGGCATCATGATATACACATTTTGCTAATCATGTATGGCAAACTATATTTGAAAATACTAATGTTATAAACTAACATACTGTAGAGTGCACCAGTATCTTAATTTTCTCTATTTTTAGAGAAAGTATATGTACACAATAGGAAAGAAAGGAAAATGAGAGGGAAAAAGTAGGGACAATTTGCCTTATTTGTGTGTACCTGCATAGAAAAACTCAACTTCATAAGCTTCTTCCAAATAGCTTCCAACCAATTACGTGAGTTTGGAATTAAGTGCCCAGATACTCATGTTCTGTGATGACATTTCAAGATTACTACAGCACTCCAGAAAACAAACTCTTTTCTTTAACCAACTACAAATTTCATCATCACCTACAAGGGACAGAATTGACTTAGCATTGCTTTTTTTGACATGAAGACCTGTCTACAAAGAAAAGATGACTAATGAATGAAACTCTGCCCCTCCTGTACCTATAACGATTTTGCTCAAATGTATGTACATGTATTACTATATTTACTAATACCTACTATATTAATGATTCATCATTACATGACCATAATTTCTAAAAATTAATCAAAATTCACAGGGTCATGAAATAAGGTCAAACAGACAATTTTAATTTTACCTTTGCCAACATCTGAGTGCTTGAATTTGAAAGATTCATGTTCCTTTAATATTTTTGCTAAAGACATACTTACATACGTGCCAAATTCAATTCAAGTGGTTGAATTCTGGAAATTCAAAATCTGGATCAACTTGAAAGTTATGAAAACTGTTCAAGATCAGCATCAAAATATCATGCTTTATGGACTTCTGGACTTCTAAGTTTTAAAATATTAGGGGTAATTCCTCACCCTTTTCAAGTCTTGGATGATAAAAAATAAATCCCAGAATTTTCAAGAACTTTCTAGAATGATTCTTTTCTAACACATATTGAATGCTCTGGTGGAACAGAAAAAAACCCCTACCAACACCTGTATGAGATGATTTCTGTAAATGACACACTCTTACTCAAATTAAGCTGTAATGTTAATATATGTTTTATTCTATCCTACACATGCAGAATTGTGGGAAAAGGTAATGCCATACTAGCAATAGTTTTCCATAGTTGCCATTTAAAAAATGCTACTTTCAATTGCTTATAATTTTGTATGATGTTATCTATTTGGAAAGAAGCTTTCTGCACATAGGAAAGTACAGACAGACTGATTTACTTTTACAGCTTCACCAAAATTACCAAAAAGGCTTCTTCCATTTCCCAGAAAACACCTGGTAAGAGCACAAAGTTTTGTCCTTGGAAAAAAATATCTTTGAACTGAATAAACTTAAATCAATTTATTGTCTTAATTTCAGTATGGTTCTATTTTGACTATATTTGCAATATAGCTTTCTATTTCAACATGTAACATATTTTTTTCATGTCCTGGTGATACACAGTCAGGAGAATATTTTTATTAGCACTTCTTTCTGAATTGGTGCAACAGCTAGAAGATAAATTGGAGGCTGTAATCAATAAAGCCTGAGGTCATAGTTTTAATAACTGAATAAATCAAAATACTAAATAATTGTGCATGCTGTAGAATTCATGCCTTCTATGTTCTGAATAAGGTAAGAGTCCCAAGAACACCACACAATCACAAAATTAAACAGTATACCACATAGATTTTGAGTTCAGGCATTCTCATTTTTAAACTTAATGATCTTGTAATATAATACATGAATATCATGTCTGTATGCATATAAATAGATAGATACTCATGTATACATAAGTAGAACAACAAGCAATCAGCAAATTACTGTAATACCAGCTATGTATATATAGAACTAGGAAGCTCAGCACCACTAAACTGCTTCATAATGTGTTGGCTTCACTGTTTTCCCCCTCACTCTTCCTACCCATATACTCTATTTTTCCCTTGTTCTTCTGCTATCTTTGGGACTGAGACTTCAGACAACTTTTTCTTCCAGATGATAAGCAAAAGCATGCAGTCAAACATTCCTGATGTAGTTCTTTTATCTCTGAATAAATTTTGGTACCAATATCCTCAGTCCCTTAGTGGGCAGCCATCCTTATGTATGAGGATGCCACTACAGAAACAGAAACGTGAGTAATTTCTCTTAAGATGCTCTTCAATGAAAATAAGGGTAACAGAAACAGTCCTGTGGTCAATCATAAAATAATCCCAGTGATAACAATTCCAACATTTGCTGTGCTGGTACCAGGGGACATCAATCCTCTATTTTCGTAGCTGCGTAGTTCACAAAAATGGAAATGAAGGACTCGTTTGTTCCACTACTAGTCACATCCTCTTTCTGGTAAGTAAACCAGATGACACAGAACCAAGCTCTCTGGTTTATGAGTAGCAATTGCCAAATCATCCTCCAAGAGGATGAAAAGCTGAAAAAAAAAAGAACATTGCATGCAAAATTATAAAATAAGTGAAAACATTAATCATGATTAAACAGAACCACATTGATTTTTGCCAGCTGGATTCAGCCACTGACTGTGATGTGAAAGCTCTTCTCTCTTAGTTAACCCAGCTAAGAGCCACATCAATTTTTTATAATTAATTTCTTAGGTAATACTGCAAATGTTTGTTAAAACAGTTGATACACCACAAAATTAAATATGGGGTGAAGAACAATAAAAGCTCTAATATATTTTAAACAAAGATAAAAATACCTAAACTGACTGGATTAATGGAGGGGGAAAAAAGTTCTTTATATGACCTGGTCACTCATACAAAGCAGAATTGCTTGGATCTGAAAAAATGCTCCACCACCCATCCATTCCACCATGGAAAAGGCCTATCTCACATCACTGTTCAAGGCAGTTGCAATTAAATGTATATTTATGGAATCTTTAAATACTTCTAAGTATATTCATTATGTTCACAGTGACATTGCTCTGAAGGACACTATATAAATGGAAGCTGTGCTTACAACTGATCACTGCAGATAAACAAATATCTTGAAGGACTCACTCTGCACACAAGGGAAGTTGCCTTGCTTTGTTTACAGGGAGATTAGCTCCCTCCAGCTGACATAATACATGGGAGATAAAACAACAAAAGGAAACACTTTGTCATGCACTGTGAAATCAGATCCCAACGCACCTCCAGAAGAGAGCATGAGGGGGCAAGCTTTTGGGGGCAGGAACTTTGTTTCCTTACTTGTCTATGTAGCACCTAGCACATAACTGTGATTTGCATCTCACAGCATACATCTACATGATATTAACAAAAGGGTTACCAAATGAGGCTGAATAATGCTAGCAAATGGTAACACGTTGAAAATTAAATAATCAAATATTCCTCCCCCAGATCTACATAGGCAGTGCTGCATCCATGCATCAGTTAAATACTCAAACCCTACCAGAAGGGAGGAGGGAAATAATGTTTATCTATAAGAGGTTATTTTACAGTTTGATGTAAAAGATCTGCCAATACAGTACACTTCAGTACTACAGTATTGTTCTCCTAAAACCTGAGGTTAAAAACTAAAGGATATACAGCAACTATGGTTCCTTTACTGGTAGAGGAATCTCAGGATAGTTCCTACAATCTGCTGGAGTCCCCAATACCAGCACTTAGCCCACAGCTCACATCTTGTTGGCTGTCTTAACAGCTAAAACAATGATTTTAATAGGTGTGATTCCTAACTTCTGCCACCCCTTTTGATCCAGGACAGAAAGGACTCCTGCTGACAGAGCTGTATGGAAATTACATTTCTTACACTGTTTCTGCTGTGAATAAGAACAGCTCAGCTCATGTATGTCCTTTAGCACTTCTCAAGCGTACTGTATTGTTTCTCAGAAAGAACTGCTGAGTTCTTCCATCTGATTGGACTGAAGGCTAAATTACAGTTTTGTGGGCTGAGATACAAACAAAAATTCCCCTCGTTTATCAGGTTTATCCTAAGAGCTCTGCTAAACTTCAGAACATATAAAGCCCTGTAAAGCACTTGCATGAACAGACCCGTATTTCAGGTGTACTGCCTTTTTTTTTTTTTTTGTCATATGCTTTCTGCTTTTAATTATTTGATGTTTCTATGCCTATAGCAACATCTTCCTCCGAGTTTTTTTGTCTCATAAACAGGATATTTAGCTGAAATGTGTTGTTTTGTCTTTCTTTTTAATGATTTAGTTAACTTACACACTGAGTTATGCATATGCTTGCAGAAAGCTGCTGTAGAACCTTAAAGGCTACTTTTTTAACAGGAACATAAAATTCAGATATGATATCTGAATTTCTGTCTACACTTTTAGATAAGTTTAAAATATTAGAAACAATGAAATTTATGTTCTGCTTACTCCACAGAGATTCCTTTTGAAGGATTATTTTTAATATTTGCTTCTTCTTTGCAGGAGTTACAAAGTTATAACTATACAATGCTCTAGTCAGTTCCGCAACATTTGTAAAACTGTCAACAGTAAATAAAGTATGTTTGTTGAGTTTTGGGTTTTTTTCAAGATGATCTGGCTAACATCAAAGGTTTAAAAAAACCTTCCTGCTTTAACAAAGAGTGAAAAATCTGATACCTTTTCTTAAGTATAAAATACTAGTAATAAACAGTGTACTCCTGAAGTAATAATACCCATTTGCTAGAAGAAACACATCTCTGACTGAGCTTTTGCACAGTGTCTAAAACCATAAGCTTTTAAAACATTTCTCATTATTTCATTCCAAAGAAAAGCAGGTGTATTGAGTCTTCACACTGGACACAGTAAACTCAAAAACGTCACTGCCACAACAAAACCAAATAAAAACCAAACTAACATCCCGTAAAAGTAAACTGTTGAAAGGAAAGGGCATGACTTCCAGGTTCTTTAACAGTACCAGCAGTTGTGAAGTCAGCACAGATGAGGGTACCTACATCTGGTATGACTAAACAAGGAATTCTGTCTATACAAGATCTGATTTAGTATTAACAACATTTCTTTAAGGAATTAACAAACATTTGCTTATGACCATATTAACCTGAGGGGTTATTTAATTTTAGAAACCTTTCTGAAGGGGCATGAAATGTGATGGCAAGCCATTAGGAGTTAATAAACCTCCACACCCTTTTGAATCAGCAAATAAAGTACAAAACTAGGCAAGGGGCTCTACTTGACAAGCAAATTTCAAAACAGTGGATAAAGACCATCAACACTGAAAAGAACCCAGCAGTAAAACGTTTCTGAAATGTTTTCAAGCATTTCACCTGTCTCTTCAGACATACTGAAAAAGAGGGAAAATACAGTTATTCTTAGTATAACTGAAATCTTAAGAGTCTAATGATTATTGATTATAGAAAAAGACTAGTAATAATGCAATTGATGTTGTTGTACTCCTCTCCTGCTGTTACATTCCCCTTTCCCGTGCTGCCCTGGATCTCTTGATCACTTTCATTCCACGTTAGTGTGACTGGATGACAACAGTGAGCATTTGGAGTCCATGGCCAGGAGAAATACAGTGTTCTGGTTTATGATTACTTCTTCCTTCTATAAGTTCGCCCTAAGACAATTTTTATCTTTGCTAACACACTTTTCTGCCTTTCTCTTTCTTCACTGATCTGCAGCTCTACTTCTACATCTGAATTTAGTATGTTACCTTTCAGATATGCCTTTCAAACCTCCAAACCCACTTTTGTCCACCTCCAGGCCTGCATTTCTTTAAGTCACTGCAGGTGAGCTGTTTATCAGCATGGGTCTGTAGTACCAAGCCCATTCCCCTTATTGCCTTAAGCCAATAATCCTCTATAGTCCATCCAAATCTTCACTTCTCCAGGGCCTCTGGTACCCTACCAGACCCGTGTACCTCTACATTACATCACTCTGTGCTTACCGTGCAAAAGACCTCCTTTTACCTAGAGCAACAGCAACGCAAAACTATGGATGTACCACAGAAACAAAAGTTTAAAAATAGGCACCTGGTCCACAGGCAAAATCGCGGCTACAGCTGAACCAATCTAAACGCAGGTGCGGGCAAGTGGGGACCTGCAAGGGTCAAGTTCTGAGGCCTTACAAACTCAGTGCAAACCCGGCAGCGCAGTGACAGCCGCGGTCCTGCACGGCACGGCACGGCACAGCAGAGCACAGCACGGCACGGCACAGCACGGCACGGCACGGCACAGCAGAGCACAGCACAGCACGGCACGGCACGGCACAGCACAGCAGAGCACTCCCGCTCCGCAGCGCGGCAGCCGCCCAGGACGCGGTCCTGTGCCCGGCGCGGCCACGCCAAGGTCGGCTGCGGCCGGGCAGTGGCGGGGATGATGCCGGCGGACACGGTTTCAGCTCAGTGGGGTTCCCCCGGAAAAGATGCATCTTCTCCCACTAATTTTAATTTTTTTTTAAACAAAGCGCCTTGGCATGAAGCTGGGTATTCCTGTGCACGCCGGGGGTGGGCGGCACAAGCTG